>JAUBOD010001125.1:854021-878154 GCA_032353885.1 Nothura maculosa | reverse complement strand
CCTCAGTTTCCCAGCTTAAAAATTCCTGTGAGGTGGAGCTGTGGGCTATCCATGCCTTTTAAGTGCTTCAAGCTGAGCACCTTTATAATTGTGCCTTTTTATGGTTTTGTCAGTGCATTTATCTCTCAAGTGTGCTCCAGGTCCACAAGTGAAGAACTCCATAACTGATGCTTTCTGTGTAGCTTCTGCCTCCCATCAAGAGCAGGAAAGAAAACACTGTGGGTAATGGGCTTAGACACCTCTTCTTAGCGAGACACATAGCACAGGCGGCAGGTCTGGAGCTCCTGGGAGAAGCCCATTATAGCATTGACACTATTACGAACCATGATGTGGATGAGTGAGGAGTCTTATTTGCATACTTGATGGATTTTAGTTGGTGCAGGCTCAGTTAGCCCTTGCCTATGTGTTATTTATGGACACATCAGGTTGAGGGGAAGGATCTCACCAACTCTATGCAAGGCTAGATGAAACACCAGAATTTGGACGCTGTCTCCAATGGAGGTTTAACAAGACAGCTCCTTAGACAGCTACTGTCATTATTGCCTACATGTCACGCTCTGCCTACTGATTCTTATCACCTCAGGCTAGACAAGGAAGCCTCCATTGGCTTCTATGTGCAGGGAAGGGACCCCCTTCACCTGCACAAAAGGAAGTCAGTGCTTAGTTGAGGGCTAAGAACTCCTTGCGTTCAAGGGCTGCCCTCTGCTGACTTACCCAGAACGTGCAGGGACAGCCGAGCTCCTTGACTAAGGGACAGAGCTCTTGATGGAGGGCTGAAGACCACCTTGCCCCACAAGGTCACCCCTTGAACGAGCACTCGGGATACAGCAGGAGCAAAAGGTGCTGCACCTCCTGCCAGGACCACTCTTCTCCATGGATTCCCTGGCCTTAGTTCCTAGGGATGGGAGGTGAAGGTGACCAAGGTGCACCTGCTGCTGTTGGTGCATCCCCTGAGCTCCTGCCAGCATCATCTACCTGGGAAAGGATGGAGGGATCTGCAAGGGATTGGAATTAAACTCCTCACTGTGCTAACAAGAAGTGAAATGGCAAGATCAAGGTACCACTAGAACAGCAAATCCCTTTAATCCGTTGCCCTGTCACTAGCAATAACTCTAAGCCTCACAGGGACAGTATGGGCCCAGTGAATTAAGCAGTACAGATATTGCAAGTGGAAAATTCAGAGAGGTCACTACCATTCAAATAAGTCTTTTCAGCAACATGCTCTACAGCGTGAAGTTGTGTACTTAAATCAGGCAGGGCCAATACAAGAAACTTCCATCCTTTCAAGATCTGTGTCTACTAGTCAAGGAGAAAGCTAAGGAGAATAAGTGAAGCCTATTACAAATAACAGAGCTGCTCCCTTGCCAGAGGTTAGGAAAGCTTGTCCGAGGGAACTGCAGATTATTTCAAAGAAACGCAAACTTGCTCAAGGATCAGGAGCAATTTAGTAGTGGCAGGACCTGACAGGAGCCTCAGTGCAGCTCTTCACAGCCCTGGCTAGATTTACCCCAGTGACTGCTAGAAAGCACATGCAGAATCTGTGCACCACACTCCAGACTTACGTCAGACTCATCCTGCTTCTGAAGGACCTTTGACATTTGACAGTATTTACTCTATTTACTGGGCCAGTATTACCCACCTGAGAAAAGATCCAGGTTCCTTATTTAGAAGGGCTGCTAGTCTTACAAAACAGGTGTGTATAGAAGTTACAGAGTATCTGGGGCTTCTTCTAAAACCATGCTTACAGTTAGAGCTACCTCTTAGTTATGTCTAAATCTCACATATATCACAGGAGTACCATAAATAGTCTGTTTGTTGCCTTGCATGAGAGCTCATGTATAAAAAATGATATATCCAAAAATGCAAGTGGCAATGCTAATCATATTAGGCTACGCTAAGCAATGATTACATTTAACTTCTGTATCTTGAGCTTCCTTTGAAGTAATGCACTAGTCCTGTACTTACAGGAGCTCTTGTGACCCCGTAATCAATGTATTTTCCTGGTTAGAACATTGACATAGTGAAGTTTCATTAGTTCCTAAAGGGAAAAATAAAACAACCTGGTCACCCTTCGGTCACTGAGGAACTAGGTACGTTACTTCTGTAGGTGCACATATGTGCATAGGAACATCATACAGCACGAGAGAAAAACAAAACAAAAGCTTGATATTCCCAGTAGAACAGCAGAGCAGTTTAACATTCACCTACGCTCAGAAGTTCACTTAAAATCAAGTTCCAAGAGTGGTTAGTTTTAAACATCCCCTTTCAGTTTTTCCTGAACAGAGATTCAGATTGCTTTTCAAATTCAAGAACATCTGAGTCTTGCAGCATTTAAAAATCCAATTTTAGCATTTTCCATGCTCCTGAACCTACTGCTTCCGTCTTATGCACATACACTGGGCTTAATGACCAGCACAGAAAAACACACAGGTAGTGGAGAAACAGCTTTTATGTCCAGGCATTGCTGCTCCTTGCCAAAACCAGCTGAGTGGAGCCAGCTAGAGCAGAAATGGTCTTAGATCCTTTCCTTCAAGTCATCTATGATACTCCAATCGGCTCATTTTATTGATTCTTGGGAAGCGATTAAATTAATTCAGAGATCTCCTGCATAGAGGCACTGTACAATGGCAGTTCTTTGCTTCTGTCTCCTGGGAGCTCTCAGCCATATTCTATAAGGGGAATTTTGATTACACAGATGTCAACTGCTTCTGTTAAAAAGCAAACGATTAAGTAGGCTCCTGGAAAAGGCAGCTGAGGACAGAACCTTCTGAAGGAAGGCAAAATGTTTTAACAGGCTTCCACCTCTGCCTTGCTAGTGTTGGAGGGAGCACAGCAGCACTGGGCAGCGGAAGGGCACGAGCTGATGTACAGCAAAGGCACGTGATTGCATGAAAAGCTTCATCTCAATAACTGACATTTGGCAAAACAGCAAAACTGGTAGGTTCAAGACAGGCACAGAACCAGCTGTATGACGTAGCAAACAAGCCTTAAGACTCACTAATGCAATAAGGTAGGGTAAGACAGGACATATAGCGCTATGGCACTGCTAACGTATAGGCTGAGGGCTACCTTACCAGAAGCAAAACTCTGTGCAAACCTGTGTAATCTTTGGGAAGTGAAGAAAAGGTCCTGATTTCTGAACCCTTAAAGAGATGTAGGACAGCTCAAATGGGGGAAAATACACAGAAAAATACACAGAATACAAAATTACTGCAGTGTAATGCCACAGCTGTTAGTACATGAACCTAATTTTTGAGATAAATGGAAGCCAAACATTCTCCTCAGTATCAGCTTTGTTTGCTGCTAGTGTCTGTGCAGGAACCCAGATAATGAAAAATAACAGTGATCACTTAGGAAGGGCTGAGTATTTAGATTGCATCAAACCTGTTGAAGATTCTGGCAGCAACAGGGAATATTTGACTGACTGAAGGAAGACCAATGGTCTGAGAAAAAGGCATAAGTTATTCAGCAAAAGACAAGTTTATGAATCCAAATGGAAAAGAAGCAACAATTTCCAAGTGTGTGACCAAGTTTAATGATATATGTTCTCTAAAACACTTGACCATCAATAACATTTCATGGGTTAAGATGCCCAGAATGTTACTTCATAGGTGTTTTCTATGCATATTTACAAAGACTTTCAAAGTTCAGTGGACTAAACAAACAAGAACTTAAAACTTTAAGCTACAATGCTTAAAAAAATGTAAACAGTTTATTTTACATAGTTGTAAAATATAAGAACTTTCTAATGCAGCTTAATTTTACCTGGAAGGTGAATATAGCCTGGTGCCCATCAACAAGGAATGAGAGAATTCTTTACACATAAGTCTTGTGCTCCAGTGTGCAAAAATTATATATAAAGGAATCTAAAGTCCACAACAATTAAAAGACAACAAAAAATTTCATGTCCTGAAGTTGAGAAATTTATAAAAACATTTACACATGGTTCCTGACCCATCAAAAACTTGCATAACTTAAAATTCTGAACATTAGCTACTGCAAATTCAAGATCTTTCTCAAATGGAATTTTGTGCAAAGATCAAGCTAGATCATTTAGCATTTTTCCAGCCATCCCTCCACCCTTCCCACCCCCATTTCTGACATCTAGTGGCCACAAGCACCACTAAACTCCTCTTGATAAATGTTCAAATTAGTGCATGTAACCAAAAGGCACACACATGTGTGAATACATTTAGTGCAGAAACCTGTGCATGGTCACAACTACACTGCAAAATAACTGCTCTTAGAAAGTTTACAATGTCACGTTTGGCAGGATTATTCTTACACATTCCTTTCTATTCTACAAGCCCTGACGTTAATAGGTTGTCACTGCTTCCAAAGGATCCAGTATTTGAGTAGCTTTAAAATAAAGATTTTAAAAATAAATCAGCCTGTAACATTATTATATTAGATACTTTGCTTTTGCCCACATTATTTATGGAAATTCCACCCCACAGTACCATAGCTTTATACTGTCAGTTACAAAACAATTAAGTTACATATTTCTTTTTGTTAATGAAAACTTTGATTGCTCCAGTAAAGTCAGCTGATAAAAGCACTTCTGTGTGATCCATCTTCAGAGCTCCTTAATAAGGAAAGAAAATACATGGTCAGTTCTTAAATATCAAGTTTCTAGTTAAGTGCTATCAGCATGACACTCTTCTACCTCTATCACCTGCCTGTTATCAGGCAGAAGAAACATCTGAATTTCTAGGAGATGGACCTTTTATAATGTATGGGTATAGCTCTACCTCAAAATAGCTCAGGTGCAAAAAGAATACTGATAACATACACAGGATTACATCTGTGCCCCTCACTTCACACATTTTAAGTGTTTTTAAGAATGTTGTCAAAATATTCAATAACTTAACTATGAATATATCCTTGCAAGGATTTTTCTCCTTTATGAACCTGCCAACTTGAGAATGGTCTTTCTAACCTTTTCCTTTGCATACAACATTTAAGTCTTTCTGTCATTTGGTATTAGGCAGAGCTAATCTTAACACCTACCAGAGGGTATGGTATCAGATGCTTCAGAATCTTCTCCCTTACTTTCAACCTCTTGCTTTTCAGAAGTTTCCAGTGACACCATCAAACCAGGATTAGGAGCAAAAATTGCAGACGTGACCACTGCATTGTGTGCTTCAGAAAAAAAAAATCAGTTTTGATTACATTGTTTCAATGAATTGCTAATTTTATAAGAATAGCAGGCAGAAATTGAAGTCTCAGGAATCTCAGTGCTAGTGACACTAGATAAACTCATTCAAGGAACAACTGTCCTCCTTTCATGAGCCTGACAATCTCAGAAGTTCATACAAGTCCCCAAGCTGACTGCAAGTGTTTGATACAAACATGGTCCTGTATTTTTGGAAGGAGAAAGAGAGGCTGAGGGGAAGAAGGCAGGACAGCACACCAGATATGGGTGTCTTTTTTTAAAAAAAATATTTATTTATTTTTAATTCCCTTACCTTTAATGCCTTCCCAGAAGTCATTACGGTCTCTTCTTACAGATGTAAACTTGCTCAAATCATGGTACGTACTCCAAATATAAACATATTTATCTTCTGAACCACTTACAATGTAGGTAAAGTCATGGCTATGGATACAAAGAAAAAAAGCATGACTTTAGCTGTTTCAAAAGCTCTTCCAATGGCTTTCAAGAAGCTGTCATTCTACAAACATGAATGAGTCTAAATTCACAGTCTAATTCAATCCTGTGCATTAGCAACTGCAGCTCAGAGAACATGTAGTCCTTTTAACAAGGGCACATGCAGACTCCTTGATGCTCTTCTCCAGAAGAAAAACAATCCTCTGGAAGAGCACACAACTGATATAAGAGCTTGATTTCACCACTGTGCACAGCTTTCCCGCAGCTTCTGAAAATGAAGGGGATTATTCCAACAGCTATGCTCAACAGGGTCATTAGCTGCAATTTGCTTCTGTTTTGGATTGGAAACTACGTGATCTGATATGAAATAAGTCTTGTAAATAGTTGCTATTGCAGATATCTTAGACTCACAGAGGTAGAAAGAAATGCATCCTCAAGCAAATCAAGTAACTGCATGGACCACAGCTTTCATAGTTACTTTGGTAGTCTAGTCATTGGCACTGCAGAAGCTCAGGTTCATACAAGTCACACAGATTATTTAAACAAAAGCCTCTCCACCCATTGTATTACTGAAATCCAACACCTCCATTGCCACAGAACTTCCTTACCTAAAACTGGCTTTGATTTGACTGCTGCTGTTGACATAACCCTTGTATTTCATGGATAAAGACAGATCCCTTAGGTCATACAATCTAATTCGGGAATCATTTGATGTCACCAATATCTAGAAAGGAAATAATGGATATTTAAAGTGGAAAACAGGAGGAACTATCAAATTAACACGCATAAGGAGCACCACAGTTCAGTTGGGATTCCAAGTTGTTTTATGAAAAGGTATAAAAAGTTATGTAGGCAAAGGATAGTCCCAAAGAAGCTGGCAAGTTGTAGAACAATGACATTCTTTCTGCTTTTGTGACAATGAACAGAAGACAACTTCACTACCTGCCAAGAAAGTAAAATTTGTGCCCAAAGGGGAGACAATTTGCAAGGATATTTTGGAACATAATCTACAGAAACAAACAGGTAGATAGAGGAAGTCAGGACATGTCAATCAAAACACAGTTTAGATATCACTATGAATGGGGCAGATAGACCACAGCAGATAGAAATACCCGGTATTTCTATTTACCCAATTATTTTATTCAGTTGTGACAATCCTTGAAACTGTCAGATTACAGAATTTTCTATTTGCTTTTGAAAAATTCATTGAGCTGTGCTTCCTTAAATGAAGGAACATGCCAAGCACAGCACTTCATGCAAGCCCAAAGAAACTAGAGATTTCTGAATGTCTCTGGAATTGACCAGTGACCAGAATACCATGACAAGAAATACCAGCTGGTAGTTTACTACTGTATTAGTCAGCTGTTTATCCCAAATAACACCTGAAACTTTATACACAAGTGAGGAACTCTCCATTTCTCATTCAAAGTATACTGTATGCATTTTTTTCAATTCACATTTAACAGAGCATAATGTCATCAGGATACTGCATAACTGCAGAATAACTTTTATTTATTTTGAGTAAAAAGTGCTTTTCTTTCAGTACTTTCAGAAGACTGGGGCAGCAACCTGAAATACTGTACCTTATTTTCTCCAGGCAAAGGTTCGATGCCCGTGATTTTTCTTCCAACTCTGTTTCGGCCTCTGGTAGAACGCACATGTATTTGGGTATGGTACTTCAAGTGCTGAAAAGAAATTAAAAAAATATCCTTGAATAATTGCGTAAAAGCTTAATTTCAAACTTTTTTTTTTTGCTTTATGTACTAAGAGATGTTTCCCAATACTTACACAATAAGCATAATCTTAAACCATTTGCAACTTTATAAATATTTTTCAGTGAGAAAGCCTCAAGGTTTTTACCTCTGTGTCATAGAAGATGCATCTTCCATCATATGTGCCAATGACTGCGTATTTGCCATTCTGACAGAAATTAGCAGCTGTAATCAATTTTGTCTGCCCATCTACTTCATTCCATAGTGCCACTTTTTTGTCAGGAATGTTCCAGAGTCGGAGTTTCCCATCCAGGGAACCACTTAAGAAGTACCTGTCATCCTGAAAGGACACACTGCATTACCCCCAGCATGTGCTATATTTAACCCCCTGAAGCATTTCCTAGAACTTTTTTGCACTATTTATTACCTCCAGTACCACCCCAAAAAGAATTCCCAGGTGAATTCATGATGTCTTTACCAGTCACATACGACCACTTGTAAGGATCACTGAAAAATGCTTTTTGCTCTGCTTGACTTTCATTAATGTTTATGAATCTTTGATTCAGGTCTTCTGATTATTTGTTTATAATTGTGAAGATGGAAGGGACCTCCTGAGGTCTCTGATTCAATCCTTTCTGCTCAAAGCAAGGGCTCCCTAGATGAAAAGGAACACTTACTCTTGGATGGAATGCTATAGCAGTGACAAAGTCTATGTGCTGGAAACAGCAGAGACATTCTCTTCTTGATATGTGCCACAGTCTGACAGTTTTGTCCATAGAAGAGGAAAGCAAGAAGTAGTTCTGTTGGACAAGAGAATTTTGAGGTTTATTAATAGATAAAGAAGTAGCAAGCACAGATTTTTATCTCTAGTTTTTAATCTTTGGATACATAACAGGATCTTTATATAACTTACATAACAGTAACTTTAGAATCTGTATGCTTTGCATGAAACCAATGAAGCACACTGAAGGCAAGAAAAGCAGTTAACACTAAATCACACAATAGCTCAGTGAAAATTCCTTTCCTTCTAAACAGTTTTACGTCATTTCTCAGTAACAATGATAATAATTACTAGTGTGATTTCTTAAATAACACTTAATGAAGGAACACTAAGTCCAAGAATTTGTTCATTTTATTCCAATTAGAATAGCTTGGATAAATGTTCTGTTGACAAATCTTAACTTCAACTGCAATAATTTAGATATATAGTTCCAACAGCAACTGAAAAGAAAACCAAAAACCACAAGAGGACTGCACAGTCATTTATTAAGGTGTCTTACTTTAGACCAGGAAAGATCAAGAAGGTCTGCAGTATGTCCTTTGTATTTGCAAAAGGGTCGCTGACGAAACGGGGCATTTTTATCATCTGGGTCTTCATCGACTCCACTGCAAGTCTATCAGGTAAATGTTCACAAACATTAGAAAACATTAGCTGGAAATACTACAAATAATTCAAAAGCCATTACTGCTTATAAAAGGTACAAAGCCAGTAATAGTTTGCAGAACAATTCTAGTGACATTAAAATGAATGACACAGTAGCAACAAAGTCATTTCTCAAGCACAATGGGCTGTGATGCAATATCTTGAAATAACAAAATTAAGCTCTACATTTTCCATCAATGCAGCTTTTATTTCAATGGGATAAGGTTAATTTAGCAAATGTTTTAACATCTGGTTTTGGAACAAAGTATAATCAACTTTGAAAACAGTGACACATTTTGATATTACTGCTAAAAACTTGGCTTAAAAAATGATTGTCATTTGTATTACATTTCTTAAAGATCAAAAAGAAAAAAATATTAATTTTAATCTAAGTTCATTAAAGTATCTGAACACTCTACAACTATATCATTCTAATACTTCTGGTTTTTCATGTTCCATTTTAGTGCATACAGCTGTGAAATACTAAAAAAGCCCTATTTTAATATACCGAGTATCTCATTGCTAAGCTTGGCCTTTCTCAAAAATGTCACCAAGTCAGATGCTAAGCTTAAGTAATATTGTAAAGCAAAACACTAGGACTGGAAATTTAACATTTCCCTGCTCCTTTTAGAAGCTCTCAAAAAAAAAATCCATTCAGAAGAGTCAACTAGCAGAAAGCTCCAGTGAATCCACACAGATTTTACATAGCATTAAGTTTAGCTACTTTCTTGCTGGTCGTATTTCCCACATGTGAAATAACAGTGTTCTACTCGAGAAGTCTATTAGTAACAGAGTACACTCACACTTTACATTTATCAAATAAAAAGTCTATTGCACTTATGAAAAAAAGCAGTATGTGTTGCACTGAAGACATAATGAGGAGCTGATATTCTAGATCACTGCAACCCTCCCTTCCCCTAAGTCGCCTCCCCCTGCAGACATGTAGCATACGCACCCCTGCATCGGTATCGGACTTGGAAGAATTCAGACTCTCTTGAGACGGAGAGGGAGAGACACGGCCTAGAACACAGGCAGAAATCCCACGGTCAACTCCCAATTCCTAAATAAAAATAACTTGTAGCATTTTACACTTATAGCGATGCATAGAAGGATACCTTCTGTGTTGTATTTCATTCGCATATTATTGAAATAGTCAAAAGCATTCTTTAAAACCCATATTCTCACTACGTTGTCCTGTCCTGCAGATGCAAGTAATCGACCACAGTGAGAGAATTTCATTGTCCATACAGCACCCTGTCAAAATAAAGAGTTCATTTGTTCAGCTTTATGTGAAGTGCTTCTTCCCATACCAGAAAGCCTTTCTATAACGTTAATGTACAAGATCTAGTAACTTGACAAGATCTCAGAAGTCAGGCATTCAAACTGCAGATCAAGGCACTGAAAGGCAATTGCTAAAACTGACCGTTTGTGCAACAGATTTGCAGAAACACATAGAACAAGCATGGATTTTTTTGCTGTAGAAAATAGGACTGTTTCATGGTTAGTTCTGAAGGATAAGCTATAATTAAAAAACCATTGTTGTCAGCCATTCTCCTTAGCTTAAGAGTTAAAATGAGGGGCTTAATTACTGTCAGATGGTGTCTGCCAGCAGAAGAATCGGGGGAGTCTGAAATTCTAGAATCCATTTCAGATTCTGCAGGGAAACAAACTCAATTCCAACCCTGAAAAATATCTAGTTTTCTGCCTTACAGCTATCTCTTTGTAAACATCACACCCCAATCTTACCCTGATCATCACAATCCACATACCCATTACTCTCTCCCCACTTTCACCTCTAGGACCCACCTAGTAGTTCTACTCAATGCCTGGGTTCATACTGCTTGCCCTCACAACTGGCAGACTGTTTTGCTCCCTGCTACCTGGGTCAAAGCTTGAACTGGCTGCTCTGAGCTCAGCTGAGCACAGCCCTCATTTCTGGAGGACATCATACAGATCAAAACCTGAAGCTCAATCTCAGGCTGAACAAATTCAGCAAAATTACAAACAAACTTTCCTAAGACTTACCATATGCTCTCCACTGAGATCCTGAACTACTTTAATTTGTTCAAAATCATAGGGACCCTTGAAGCCATGTGCAGCTTTGAACTTAACTGGCCTTGTGTATGGCATCCCTTCATCATCACTTGAAGAAGGATCATCTTGATCTGTATGGAAGACTAAGAGGAACACAAATTTAGAAGTATATTGCAGCAAACATTTACTCTGATAGTCAACATTTGCCAGTGCTTTCTGATAGCTGTTTAGTCTTGAATTAACAACTCTCCATAGTCAATTTTAGGATCTTAAAGCAAGACAAGGGTGCTGTTGCATCCAGATCTAAAAATACATCTAGTTTTAGGTTGCAGTGAATACAGACACTCAACCAAAATAATTGCTATCATTTTTTGTTCTGCTCCACTTATTGCATCAGCTCTTGCATTCATTAGACCCTGCTCTGAGTCATTTCTGGCAGTTTAATAGGTACTGAAGAGCAGTCATTGCATTTGATGTTTCTTCCCATTGAATGTGCTGAAATGGCCCAGTAATTAGTCCCTGGAGGATGTGAACAGACAAAAGAGCTGGAGTTGAACAGCCACTGGCAATGGGGAATGCTAAGGTGCACAACTATGGTATTTATTTCAGACTGTTAGATTAGCTTACTACAAGTCTGCCTGAAAGAAGGAATACTGAAGAGAAAATAAGGTTCAGTTTTAACTAGAAAATCTGCTAGAAGTATTCTCACATAGCTTGAACTAACAGGGGCATGAGTAATCAGAAAATCGTATTATTACATAAAAATTATGAAGAAAATCCCCAATTCTATTTTTTCCCGGAAAAGCTTGAAAGAAGTTTACATTTTGATATCCAGACAACATTCTAATATCACAGGACAAATTCATTAACTGATTTGGCTGAAGAGGTGCCTCAACTACCACTTTAAAGGATGCACCTCTGTAATTTGACTAGGGATGTCTACTAAGCTACAGGATTTAGTCTAAGAAGCCACATTCTGATCAGCTACACGCAGCAAACGATGCCCCTCAGGTAGCTTTGATTAAGGGAGGAGAGGGGGAGTTTCACTGACCTTCATCTCGAACACTCTTAACTTTATTTACAGCACGTTCCCCATATTCCTCAGCAAGGTGCTTTGCTCGCTTTACAGATTTACCCAGGAACTTTTTCAGTTGGGTCCTTAAAAACAAGGGTACTTCTTTCAGCATATAATACTCTCAATTTCTTATTTTTTGCTATTATGAAGTTATGATTTGAAGTACAGTACTTTTTCTGTTATTGCTTCTTAATAGGCATTTCACTTCAGAACTACAGGCTTATACAGTTTCAGTTATGACTTACACTTCAAGATAATTTGTTCAAGAATCATAAAGGAAGCCTTAGCTTAATAAAACAAAGCAGAACTGTCTTATTTGTAAGGACATGAACCAGCATCTTACGTTTTTTGTTTTAACCTCCCTCCATCCGTATCTGTTTGCTGTGTCTGCATTTTGTCTTCATCATCAGACTGTGCTGCGTCATTACTAGGAAATACAGAAGTGATTGACATTTAGCACAAAACCATAATGAGCCTAAAGACAGTGAAACATTTTTAAGGCAGGATCGTTATTTAGAACCCATCTACAGTCCTTAACATGGCACACCAAAAATACGTGATGCAGTATTTTTTGCAGCAGTGCGAAAAGTAAAAAATGTCTGATGCATTTCAAATGCTTAAACCTGTGTGTTTTAAGTGTTTAGAATAAAATCATTTTCTGATGTTTAAGAAACTTTTCTATTACAGTGTACAAATTCAGCTGTAAACATCACAATGACCTAAAACTGAGAGCAAAGAAAAACCTCAAAGCACTCAGCTATGCTGATGCCTGCTGACCTTCACAGCACCAAGATCTACAAAATAAAACACTGAATAAATTCACAGGAGGAGTTAGCATAAACAAAGGACAGTACTTGGGCATAAATTGTTTTCCATTCTGTTCCAAATTAATACAGTGCATCTATTACTAGACCTAAAGTTCAACTGGATTTTCAGAGATATTCACCAGTCAAGTTCCAGTGACATCAATCTTTAGTCAACTGAAGATACAAACATTCACAGAACAATTTTGTTGCCTCAGTAAATAACTAGTTTAATGAAATTTGGAAATTATCACTTATGTTAGAGACAAATAGTAAAGAGGTTGGGACTCCCTTACATACATACAATAAGCAGTTTTGATGGATGCAGAGAGTATGAGCACAACACTCAGGAAAATCTGAAAGCAATCTTCATTCATACCTCACATATTCTTTAGTCCTCCTCATAATATGCAAAGTCAGGGGATTAATGCCTGTTGGTAACTTTTCTTCTGCCAAGCTCAAGGGTATTTCTTCACCTGTATCAAGGTTTTTTATCATTACACTTGCTAGAATTTCCTACAGAGAAATGGGATGTGAAACAAAGATAAGTTCATTAAGCCACTCGAAATACAACGAAGCACAAATCGGTCTTACGGATGGTCTTAATAGGTAATTTGGTGAGTCATAACACATTTACATTACAAAGACTAAATTTATAGGAAAAAGCTTACGCTAAAATTGTCATTAGTATGTTAACTTTACCATAATACTTTAGCAGCTATATGCAGATTAACAGTTGCATGTCATTAAAAGCTTCCATTTCGTAAATCTGAAATGAAGCTATGTGGGCATTTGCCACTGCCTGGCACCTTCCAGGCTAACATCAAACATATGCAACTGAAAGATTTTGAAGCCTTTCCCTTTTTAGTTACTCTAACAGTTTTAGTTTAGATTTAGGCAAAGATGAACTACAGAAAAACATAGCAAAATAAATTCAGACACAGCATACTACACAAACGTAACAAGCTTTTTCCTGGAGCACAAGTACGCTACTGAATAACCTATTGAACAAGAGCAGAAAAGCTATACAAATATAAACACACAGCTGGCAACATAACAACATCATTAAGATTAATGGGGATTATTAACTGAAGAATCCTCTTCCTAACTCAAGAACCCACTTTTTATTAAAAATTATTCCTTTCTGCTAACTCTTCCCTTTAGATGCACTGACAAGATGCAATGGCAATATCAAGTGCGCTGGCATTCCCTCAACCTAAAATCTTGTAAAATGTTTGCCTATCTGCAAAGCAACTCACAGCATTCCAGATTTACCTCAGCTCACACCCTCAAAACCCACAATACCTAGTGACACAGACACCACAAAGCCTCTAAACTGGAGGGACAGCGTGTTCCTTTTTGTTGGTCAAGTCTTTGGTGACAACACAGTGTTTGGAGTGCAAAGAATGATCTGAGACTATTCGAATTCATACAACAGATCAAAGAAAAGTCAGACACAACCACACACAAGAAGGAATTATGTACCGATCATAATCACTAATACCTCATCTGTGAGCTCTCTTCCAGAATTAGACCTTGGTCTTTGTGGCCCAAGTACTTCATTTGTTGTCTGCCCATCAGCTGCTTTCCCATTTTCCTGAAATTTTGCAGACACAGGACACATGATCTCCACTGTTGCACAGCAAGTGTTACAGAGTTATAGAGTTATAACTCTCTATATAGGAGTTATAGCTATTTCTCAGTACCTGTGCAGTAACTATTTTATCTCCACTAGTTGCACTTGCCAAATCCAAAGAAGGCTGAGAATCTTTGGGCATGCCCTCTGTCATTGTACTCGGAGTTAAGAGACCACCAGTTGCAAAATGCTCTCGAGGAACTGAAAAAGAGACTTCCTATTAGTAAGAACAATGTCACACTAGCCACGGGCAGGCTAGAGCTTACTTTAAAAAAATCAGTCTTCAGTAAATCTGAAGCTGAAACATTTGTAGGATGTTTTGCTTGTCTACCAGGCAACTAGCCTGAAAGCAAGAAATTTAATGATTCTTAAAGCAGAATAAAGTAACCTTGTAGATAACTAAAGCTGTCTTAATAGAATACTTGCCTTCTAAAACAGGTTTTTGTACTTCAAAATCTAGTTCACTCTTTTTCTTCCGAGGTGGTGGAGCAGGCCGGGCAGGTGGTGGTGGTCTTGGAGGAGGAACATTTGTTGGAGGTGGTGGTCGTGCTGGGACAGGCTTCTTTGTACTAGCAACTATATCAGGTTCTACAGTAAGTTGTCTTGGTGGTTTTGCTGGAGGCATTTCTTCTGTTGTAGAAAGGTCTTTGGTAGTTATATCTGAAGCCACTTGTTCTAAAGCATTGGGTTCTTTCTTGTTTGTTACTTCCTCACTTTTTGATGCTTCTTCTTGTGCTTCTGTTTCATTGATTTTATGGTCAGCTGCATTAGTAACTTCTGTAAGTTTATTAGTTTCCTGCTGCTCAGAAGTAAACAAAAGCTTCCCAGAGGCCAATTCAGTGTCCTTGCACACACTCTGATGTACCGATTCTCTAGGATCTTCTTGTAATGATAGTTCAGTAGATAATACTTCTGGAGTACTACTAATGATGCCTGCTCCAGAAATCCAAGCATTTTCACCTGAAGGTGGAATATGCAGTTCTTGTCCTCTAGAAGCTAAAGAATCATTCTCTAGTTGTTGTACCTTCTGACTTTCTTCTATAATACTGTCAATAATCTAGGGGAAAAAAATTTCAATAAAATAAAGCCCTCTTACCATTAAGTATCAGGCATTCCTGGGAGGCACATCCCAGTGCCTCTATATAATACCACAAACTCTTCAGTTGAAGAGTTGCTTTTATATAAAATACATATTTAAGAACACTGGAGATGAGAACCTGAGTGCAGAAATAGGCCTGCCTGAAAGAAAAGACAAACTGACTAGTATCTGCTGTGTTTTATTACTCTTTAATAAACTTTTGTTTTGAGAGAGGCAGTCAGGCAACAAAAGATGCTTCAGACATTCTTATACCCAGCTAAAAATTAAAAATTATTCTGATAAATTCTTAGACAAATAATTTAACAGTGAACTCCCAAAAAGTCTGAAAATACTTAGCCTGATATTTATCCTTTAGAGGAACAGTCTTAGTGTTACTGATATATTCCAATCTATGCCAGTTTTGGGGCAATTAGCATTCTTGAACTATTTAATCCTTTTAATGCTACATTGAAAACTTAGAGCAATATTTAGCTTACCTCTTTTGAATCATCTTGTTTCATTTCTTGTACAGAGGCTTCATTTCCAACCTTGTGCAGTTTGCTGTCAACATCCTATAGGAAAAAAAAAAGACATAGTAAAAAGTTCTTGAATTAAGATAAATTAATGAAGAAAGTAATAACCACTTAAACATAAAAGCATTCTAACATATTATTGTTTAAACACCTGACAACAGTAATTCATAGTTTATACCAGAAACACTTCAAACTACTATACACAGACACAGCCTGCTCAGTACTAAAGGGATTCTCCTGTCTACAGAGGCAAAACTTCTCTATTTCTATTGAGGCTACCAGTCATTAAACTTATACTGAACTACAGAGGCCACCTTTAGCTAATCGGTCACAAACAACAGACTTGCTATAGCATATTCATTACTACAGGACACATGAAAAGCCCTAGGTAGACATCCACTTTAGGGAGGCTTTGACCTCAAAAAATGACATATCAAGCAGGGATAGCTGTAATTACTAGAAAAATTCCTTTGTCCACTCCTCCTCTTTCCATAAAAATAGCCTTTCTAATCTAGATGTGTGTTCTAATTTGCTTAATCATCAACATTAATGTTCAAAGGAATGACAATTTAAATACTTAAGCGTAATTCCTGTCTACAGAAACCATTTTATCAATTGCTGTTGACAACAAACTCGCATACTCACATCCACTAAACTTTGGACTTAGGTATTTCTAACCTGCTCCAAGACAAACTATACCATTAGTCACACATTCAGGGAACTGATATGATACCAAGCAGAGAAGTAACTACTTTCTCCATCTTCAGAAACTTAGCTTTGAATGAGTGATTTAAGATACTTATTGGTAGCTGAAAATTCTCATTTCCATTAACATAGCAAGTTTTGAAGTAAATTGGCTGCAGCACATTTAGTCAGAAAATAAGAAAATATGGAAAATAATTTAAACCTTTGTTAAAAAGTTTTAAAATTTAATATTGTATTATTAAAGAGACACGAAGCAGAACAAAATAAAAGCGAGTTTCCTAAAGATATCACTGTAAAAAGACTACTGATTCACCGACAGCTGGGGAGCAGAGTTCTATCACTTAGTTTCTATGAGTACTGACTAATCACACACTACTATTTTCCCTACAAGGGCTCAACAATTTCAAGAGGATGTCAGAGCTTTATTCTATGCACCACCTTTGCCCCCCGCTAAGACCAGGCAATGGATGTTATCTGAACAGCATTCCAACTCCTAACGCACTCCAGTGTCAGATCCAGCTGCACTCTTGCTCTGCACACATGCAGCATACTAATTACTTGCGTGGGAAGTGGCAAACCTGTCTCAATAAGCTAAATATAGTGTTTTATTTCCATATAACCTAAGGGGGAGGCTTTTCAAGTACAAACACTAAGATTTTTCTTATTTTGATGGCAGAAAGGAGTAAACTCAGCTATTTCGTATAAATCAAGCCAAAAGGCAAGTGCTGTAGAGACTTGTTTATTACTCAAAAGCACTTGAAAGATGATAGTCTAATTATTAAGGACAGCTCCAGCTGCAAACAAAAGTTTCAGAGTAAAATTAGCTTCGAGACATGTTAACAGATCTGAGAAAAAAAGAAAAAGCTGGAATCTCAAGACACATCAGCACAAATGCTCCCTATAAAAAGGAAAGTCTACAATTTCCCATCTGTGTATATATTAGAATATCATAGATATGTCCGCATTTGGGAAAAAGGCTTTATGTTCTTCAATAAATATTTCTTGGGCTTATGCAGAAACATACCTTAACCACATGAGATCCCACCTTCGTCGGTGACCTGGTAGAAAGAAGATAGATTTAGGCAGGGCTCTGAGGGGAAAACAGAACAAAAACACACTCATTGCAATAAGCTTCATATTAAACTGAATCTATACGGCAATTTTCCTTCGCAGTGAACGTCTGTTTCCTACATTGTATTAGGAAAGCAAATGTTTCTGATACTCCTCCTTTATGCAAAAGGCTCCAGAGTTAGGTGTCAAACTACTCTGATAGAAACAGACCTCAGCTCAATCCTCCCAAATATCTCAACAGGAGTTATAAAAACAAAAAACACATAGAACCAAAACATCCTCACATATTTCTATCATACTAGAGAAATAATGCAAATTAGCACGCTCTCTAGTAAATTCAGGCTCTTGCTACCAATCATTATGCTCAACATAAACAAAAGCACCTACGTTGTAACAGAAGGTAACCAGTGTTGCAGTATTTATTTTCTCAAAACACATTCTGAAACAGCTGTGGTATTAGCATTTGTTCACACAACGTTTTAAGCTCAAGAGAAGAACAAGGTGTCTTAGGGGACTGGTATCAAATAATTACTTCTCTCTAGGTCACCGATCAAGTCTAACCAGCAAAATGTCAGCTTTTAATATATCCTGAACTTGCTTTTTCACAAGATCCAGATTCACACTGAACCACATTGCTGACTTTGATTAATAGGGTCTTATTGTGACTATAAGGAAGTTTGTTGGTCACAAGCAGAGAACAAACAGTTTATACCTCAGAGGCTGTATGCAACCCGGACTGCAAACATTCCAAAGGTTTGCTGAGTTCAGCTTTACAATTTACATCATTTTGTACTAACAAACTACGCAAAAATAGAAATTTGTCCTGTTTTGATTTCCAGCCTCCAAAATGATAGTTTGGAGAGGTATCGCCTTCCAAAAATGAACTCCATTTTCATTTTTAACCTATCATTGCTATGCCAAAAATGTTTCAGTGCTATTTACAATCTGAAACTGATTTATGGCAAGAAAAAAAAAAGCTTCACTGATGAGCTTAAGTTATCAAGAGAGTACAGTGGACTTGCACATAGTGACTTAAAACTATATATTTCTGTCCATATATGTACACTTGAGACAACATGTATCCATTCTAGGAGGAAATGCAAATCTACCATTTAAAAGAAGTAAAATCAGAATTTTGACCTGAGCAGCAAACACGTATCTTTCATTTCCCATATCCATATTGTGAAGGAGAGTCAGAAGACCTGCCTGTTTTGAACTTCCAGTTACTGAAACTTTTTCAATTGCACTCCAGCTTCGCGGATTTCAATAAAAACAGCAAAACCTGCCTGTCATTGTTTCCTTAAATCCAAAATACTTCTTCAGCAAGAAAACAGAGTTACAATTTAGGTTAACTATTTAGGTTTCAGCAAGCAGGGTCTGGTTGCACCAAGCACTGTTTAGACTTTACAACCTAAAGATAGTGCAAATGCCTCAACCCACAAGTACCTACCTTATAGCTATTTATTGAGACAATTCCCACCAATTACCAAGTCACTCCTAGTACAGCCAAGTCATTTCTGTATTGCTAACACAAAATTTCACGTTCAAAAGAGCTTGTTTCCTTTTCTAACTTCTCTGGCTACATAATTAGTTTCCTGGAAAATCTGCACTCAAGCTAAAACAGATGTTATTACCCACTCCCATGCATTACTCAAATGCCTTAGGAAAAAGCTGCTCAAGTGACAAAAACTACTAAAATACTGGCTATAGAATATGAAACAGTACTGAGAGCTTGATCATCAAATATACAACACTTATGTTAAGAGGAATCTTTGTAACTGAATTACATCCTTTTAAAACACTCCAAAGCTTCCACTACAGTTTGGCAATAACACCGAATCAGTATATAGCATAACCATATTTAACAGCTTGCTTGAGGAATATTTGAACTATGTGCATGTCCCTTATCAAGGTAATCACTATTTTCCTGTGTCCTGTTTAAAGCCAGGGTATGTCACAATAGTTGATAACTGAAGTCTCTTGCAATTTAACATGACTCTGCAATGGTCTGTTTCCCCAGCACTTCAGGTTGCCAGTCTTTTCCCTTCCTACTTTTATTGTATCTGTAAAAACTAGTGTCCTAAAGTATCCAAAATACTTCCCCCAACCCTCCTCCCCCCAAAAAAGAACCCTGCATATAAAAGCAAAGGTATCTGAAATGATTTGTTATGAAGATCACAATCAAATGTGATCTTGCTTGGGAAATTCTGTATCTTTACAGGGTTGTCAGGTATAATGTGAAGACAGACATCACAGAAAACTTTAAGCTGATACTTTATTTTCTTGTCATGTATCATTTAGTAAATAATCGGATTACACATCTGATAGGAATGAATCCTAGAATCATGTCATCTGAAATGCTTTCTATAACCTAGATCTTCTTTTGCAATACTGTCCACAATGGCAACAGTTTAACAGAGAAGATATTCAAGATTATTCATAAAGATTAAGCAGGACTGAAGTAAGACAGGAAGGGAAGATCTATTTTACTTGCACAAACATACTAGATGTCAGAAAGTCAGGTACATTCCCAAAGAACGTTATTTTTGCATTTATTCAGTCTTCAAGTTCATCCTGGTTGAGGTTAACTTTCCTGGAATAATCTATATCGTTACAAAGAAGCGTGTTAGCAGTGAAATGTAAGAGTGACTGTTCAGGAGCAAGCTGCACGGCAGATAGAGAACTACAGCCAGCCCAGTACACATATTAATTGCTTTTACTTTGCAGAGGCATAGCATATTTTCCTCTCTCTGTCTTTGGGCTGGCCTGGAAGCTACAATTACTCTTGATGTAGCTCTCTGTGGCGGTCAGTCCACACTTTGGAACCACAAGGATTCATCACCGCAGTGCCCTCTCAGCTACCCTTGGACAGCACACAGGCACTTCAGCTAACTCTGACCACAGGAGCTTGTCTGCAGTGCAGCAAGGTGCTGAACTCCATGCTACACCTATTGGCTGCCAAGATCATTTCTGGATGTTGCCTAACATATACACACAGGTAACGTTTGTGCTAAGCACATCTCATGTATCATCAGGATACAACTTAGCATTATCTAGTTTCCTACAGAAAAGAAAACTCAATGCTTCAGGAGAAATGGAGAAACAACTTCAGAAAGATAGGATCACTGAGGTTAGAATTCAATAACTTTAATTGAGATACTAGAGGATATTTTCTCAGTATTCACACTGTCTCTTGGATATGGTGCCTTTTATTTGGTTTCTTGAACAATTTTCAGGTTAAGAGTATACTACACAAAACAGCCCTGGATTCTTAGGCATATGATATTCAAACTGTTTGGCAGATCTTCATTTCAGAGTGGGTGGCCCTTTTTCCTAGAAGATAGAAAAGGGTCAGTCACCTGCCTGTATCTCAGCAAGTGTGCCCAACTTCATTTTTGCCTCCTCTCCAAACTCCCTTGTCCTTTGGGGGATGTTCATGACTCCACAAATTCCACTGTTTTTTCTCCTAGACCTCTACCTCAGTTACAGTCTCTTGCAAAGAGCCTGACAGAAGACACCTGCACATAATGTACTCACTGGTGCTACATTTTCAGCCTTCTTGGCTCTTTACTGTTATACCAGTGCTGCTATCCCCTGCCTTGGTAGTGAAAGGCAGTAAAATAGATGCCTTCATTGACGAGTCTACACAAAACACAATTCCTTTCTTTTTTATTTGAGGGGAGTGGGAAGGGGAGAGGCTACAAAAGCTAACAGGAATAGACATGGGTTGAGATCCAAGAGCACAGTTACACATAAAAGAAAAGTGTACAGCAAAAGCGAAGAGTGCAGGCCTAGCCATGGAAGATGCACTAGTTTCCAAACATCTGGTTTAACGCACTTAGCTCTGCAGGGTTGATGACTTCTGTGAGATGATCTCAGAGAATAACCATCTGAAATAAACATTCTGTAACAAGTTCCATAATTTTTGCTAATTTAACCATAAATTGCACCAGTTATGCATGCATTTGAGGATACAGATAGGGTGTTTTCTTGACAAGCACCTTAGCCTCAGTACCGGTTTATTTGATGATTGCAATCTGAAGCTGACATCCATTTGAAAACCTCACTCCTGCACATGACCATAGTCAACTAGTAAACACCAGTAAATAGCAGACAAGGCAGTAAGCTTGCATACACACTGAGCTGTCACCACTTTCAGAAATTCTGTATCAGCAGTTAATAAACTTCCCCACACAGTTCTGGGCAGGAGGGAGGAAGCTGCAAAACCCACTTAAAATGCCCTTATGAATCACGATGAAAAGGGCACCTATACAGCTTTGGAAAACTGGCTAGAGTAAATGCTGGGGAGGGGTGGTGATTGGGAACGGAAATAAATTTAGAAAGAATAAATAAAGAAGGACCTCCAAGCATTTGATTTTTGTTTGTGCATCCCAATTTCTATTACACATGCAGAAGCCTCAAAACTATGATCAACAAGCCAACTTCTGAGAAGAAGCACACACAAAGACATGAAACTAGCTCGAGACATCTCAAAGCCTAGAGAAAAACACTCTCTGTGTTGTTAAGCACTGTGTTTGGTATCCAGACAGCACACAAAGCCCCTAAGGTAAGGAATCCTTACTTGATCCGAGAAAGTTGAGTTCTATTGATTTCAGTCAATGCCACATTTTTGTAGGTTACGGAAGAAGAATATAAAAATAAAAACACATCTTTAATTTTAATTTCTAAAGCATGACTTCATAAAAGTTAAGTTCTGCTTAGATATAGGTGGGGTTGGTCTTTCAAAATCAGACCACACAGTATTATTTGCATGAAATGCAAGCTAGGAAGCACAGTTATTACATGTTACACACAGAAGGCTACTAACATTAGCACATACCTCAAAAACCCTAAGCTGTGGCTCCCTTTGCACCTGAGCCAGATTTAAGGGCCCATGTTTACCAAAAGCTCTATTTTCTCCTTCCTGCCTCTCCTAGTCCTGGCCACACAAATGCAACTCCTTCGCACTGCCCTTTCTGTTGGCTGAACACACTAAATTTGAGCACGTTAAGTAGTTCTGTTGTCTCTAGCTTTCTTTTTCCAATCACTGTGTTAAAACAACACAAAGACAAGTTCAATAATCACCAGGGCAAGGTAAGCAGCAGGAGCAGGACCCCATTTCACGCTGCCGTTTCAGCCAGAACAGGCTGCTGATGGGGCTCTCTACACCTTGATGCCAAGATAGGCTTTCCAGGAGGCTGTTAAGCTAAGCTCAGAAGCGCTTGGCCACGGGCCGTGCGTGTGAGCAAGGCAAACGCAGCCTTCCCCTCATTCTAGGCACTCAGCAACCACTTAGACGCAATTATAACAAGCATTTAGTCAATTATTTAAGCTGTAAATGGGGAGTCCCACCATCTACTTCATTGCTCTTCAAGCAACTACATGAAACCTCACTCTATGCAAAAAGTGATGGAGGGATGTGGTGCAGACGATGCAAAAACCACAGAACTGATACAACTCTACCCAATATAACTGCAACACGCAGCTAGGGGGACAGATTTATATTTTAAGAAGCAGGAGTGTATCTAGCCACCCCACAGCACAGGGGCTCGCTGTGGTTTGAGGCAACAGGAATTCAAATTATAAGGGATGGTTACGGCTCCCCTATACCAGCCCACACGATGCACAACACACAGAAGCTCAGCTATTGAGGGCGCCAGAAGTTGCTTCGCACGCAGCAACAGTTCCCCTCGGAAGACGCCCGTTTTCCCCCAAAATCGCTTATTCCTCACAAATCTCAGCTCTCCCGCCCGGGCGAGCACCGGGCTCTCCGCATCCCCCCGCGTCTCAGCCTCCCTGCCCGGGACCCGCGAGCCGAGGCCGCCTCCATCTGCCAGCGCCGAGGGCGGCTCCCCTGCCCCCTCCCACAGCTCCCCGTAACGGTCGTAACGGTCGGAGCCGCCCCCCCACAACGGCGCTGGGGGCGGCCGCGCGGACTCACGGCGCGGGGGAGGCGCCCGCCAGGTGCACGTCCTCGGGCGCGTCGTAGAACTCCTCGGTGTCGCTGTCGGAGGCCATGGCCGGGCCGGGCCGGGCCAGGCGGGGCGGCCGGCAACGCAGCGCGGCCGCCGCCACCTCCGGGCAGGGCGAGCGGGGCGGGCGGGCGAGGGCCGCGCGGGTCTCGCGAGAGCGGCGCTGGCACCGCCCCGGACCGGGCGGAAGTGCGCGGGGAGCTGAAGGGGAAGGAGGGAAAGCGGCGGCCAACGTGAAGCCGCGCGCCGTGACGTCACGGGGCGGGCGAGAGGGGGAAAGGGGGCGGAGCCTCCCCCTGCGCGCGCTGCGGCGCCCCCAGCGGCGGGGCCGGGCGCAACCTGCAGCCTTGCAGCGCCCTGCACCCTTTGCAGCACCCGCTGCACCCCTGTGCAGCGCCCTGCACCCCTTGCAGCACCCCCTGCACCCCGTGCAGCGCCCTGCGCCCCTTGCAGCACTCCCTGCAGCACCCCCTGCCGCCCCTG
>JAUBOD010001125.1:820773-834660 GCA_032353885.1 Nothura maculosa | reverse complement strand
GCATCTCAATGTGTTAGTTCCTCTGTGAATTTAAATTTCTGCCTCAGTAGGCGAATGTAGAAAAGATTTTGTTCCCTTGTTCTTGGTGAGTAATATAAACTGAGCAGGCTGTTTTTGGCCTTCTGTGTCATTTGGAGCTGCTAGACCAGGATTTAGCGACACAGCTCATGAGAACTGTGTGTGCTCCGAGCCAGCTTGACTGCACCTCCATCTGGCCAACTGCAGACATGTCCGAGGAAGGCTGGGTTCCATGTTGTGAGAAAAATACAATACAAGTTTGGAGTTTTGCAAGGATTCATGATTAAATGTCAGGATGCAATTCCGTAGATCCAGTCGAGCAAGGCTATGCAGGTGAAGTTCAGTCTCCTTTCTCTTGGTCGCTTTCTAGGACCTTTCTGTGACTGGTCTGTTTTGCTAGTCTCAAGTTGTGTTTCATTTAACATCGTGGGAACTTGGATTCTTCGGAATAACTGACCTTATCTGATAATGCTAATGTGCTAATGTGAAATATCTAGCAGGATGTTAAGATGGTCTAAAATATCCAGTATTTTTTTCCAATTTTTTTCCTGTACAAGCACAAAAATAGAATTTTTAAAATCCAATCCCTATTTCTATAATGTACACTGACATAGTGTATTTTCTATATATTATGAAATAAGTGCTAGATTTTCATTTATTTAAATTTTAAGCATATTCACAAACCTGCTAAAGCCTGCAAGTTAGAGTGCATGATTCCCACTTAGGGGGCCAAATCTGATGGCAGAGACTGGGGGACAGCAAGGGGTCTGTCTTGCCTTGTGACTGCAGCAAATTCCCGCCGCTTCCTTTGCACCACTCATGTGATTGCAGGGCAGCTTCTTTCCTGCTGCTTATCTCATGGGAATGAACCCACTCAGTAACACTCTTTTTTAATCAGTTTAACTTGCCCCGGGGCTGCACTGTGCTG
Organism: Nothura maculosa; assembly: GCA_032353885.1. Classification (NCBI taxonomy): domain Eukaryota; kingdom Metazoa; phylum Chordata; class Aves; order Tinamiformes; family Tinamidae; genus Nothura; species Nothura maculosa. Next base: position 833,714 of record JAUBOD010001125.1, on the reverse strand, counting down.
CTTGCTGCCCTCCCAAGCCGAGGTGGGAAACTGGAGGTGTGTGGAGGGAAAGCAGGATTTGTACACATGGAGGAGCATCCAACTGCACCTCGCAGAGGCTCTTGGAGGAAGCCCAGAGGAGGAAACGGGCTGTTCTTTGACCTCGTCAACGCCTGGCTTGGCAGTGCCCGACTTGCTCAAGTAGCTGCTGATTGTGAAACAGGTTTGGTTCTGGGCAAGTTTTTTGCTGCCCACGGGTTTTGCATAGAGCAGAGGAAGTGACTAGTGTGCCCGTTAGGTAGAGAAAGCCCAGAGTGGCACTGGAGTCCTGCAGGCTTGGCCTGGCAGCAGGATTTTGGCCTACTGTCTAATCTTATTGCTTTGGTGCAAGTTGATATGGAAAGGTTTTACCAAGAACAGGACTCAACTGAGGAGTCAATTTTATTCCCTTGAACCCTGCGTTAGCAGCTGAGCAGACATGAGAGCTGCTGTGTAGTTGCAGCTACACAGATCACACGGGTCTCTTGTGGCTAGTGGTGCTCCTCACAAGGACGAATGCCAAGTGTTTGCTCTATGATGCTTCCTTCTCAATTAGCTCTGAGCTGTAGCTAACCTTAATGTTAAAGGGCAGAAGAGTGTATTGGGGAAGGACGGAAGGGCTAGTGGGCAGTTCAGGGCTCCGGGTGGGACTGGCTACTGCCTCTTCCTCTCATGTTCTTAATTTCCAGACCAACAGTTTTACTATGTAAAGGAGAAGAGCAATGAGATGATGATAATATGATTTTCCATCAGCTAGTGGCAGAGTGTTATCTCATCCAGTTAAAGCTGCAAATACCACTGACTGTGAGAGGCTGCCCCTCGTTTTTGCAAGCAGGCTGATGCCTTTCAGGAGCAATTTGGTAGCATTACTTAATGTAACGGGGAATGATTGGAAGAGTTTGAAGGAAGGCTACAGATCATGATCCAACTCCTCTAGCATCTCCTTTTTGCATGGAGATAACAACACTGAATTTTTTCATCGGTATTATTGATGACATATTTGCTTGGTACAATATTGTAAGAGTGTCAAGCTTACCAACTTTGAACCTTTTAAAAGAAGATTATAATAATTTATGGAAAAACCTTCACACAACTTTGTGTGATGTCTACATGTAACTTATACTATTGTCCTCTCAGATTTTTTTCCTGTAAACTCATGGTCCCACTAAAGGGTGAGTGTTTTGGTGAGGCTGCATCGATCTCGTGCTGGGTGAAGGAGGAGGTTGAGGCAGAGCAATTTGGGCAGGGAGGAGATGGATCCAGTGCCAAGTGCTGTCACCAGGCTGGTGAGTACCAAGTGGCCATATATCCCATGTGCCCCATGTGCAGGACAGGCCACGTGGTGGCTGTAAATGTGCCCGCTTAGAAGCTCAACTTGTTTATTCATGGATAAAAGTAATGGTAGGAGCAAGCTGGCCTGGAGGACAAGAAAGTGCAAGAGAAGAGGTTGCGTGGCAACGCGCTCCAGAGCGGGGCCTCGGGAATAAATAGTGATGGAAAAGGAAAGGGGAGGAGGAAGAAAGAAGTGGGCTGGAGGGAAAAACGCTATCTTTGTGTTGGCTTTGGTGTTTCGATGCCATCCCAGATGTGTGTAACAAGCCGGACGTTGTTCTCCCTTCCCGTTACTGATGGCCTTTCATAAGGAGCTCTGCTGTGGCCTGGCCTGTGTCACTGGAGGAGCCCGATGCTGCTGTGCAGAGATGCAGCTCATGCTAAATACCCTAATGCCACAGGGGTGGCAGGAAGCCGGCAACTTAGGCTCGGTTTTAGCCAGCGGATAGTGTTTTCTAGTGACAACTTCATGGTTTTCTTCCCTTGAATGACTCTTGAGTGTGATTCATGAAGAAGACTCTTAAATCATCCCTTCCACATTAATGCTCCTTTAACTCATAAATGTGGGATGGCTGCTCATATCCATATGTATTTATGTATAAAAGCAAAATAAGTTGGTGCCTCTTGTTGAGGAATATCAAGAGGAAGCAAGTTTCCTGCAGTAGCCTCTTCAGCCTTCTCATAACTTCATCCCTTCGGTTGAGTTTGAATGCTGTGTAGCATCTAGTACTTCATTTCTCAGCAGTTTTTATTACTTACCATGAAGCTTCCTACAAGTTCTGTTGCCTATAGGGTTGTTTTATTGTTTTTACTGGAAGAATGACTGTGCTCCGGGTTGGCAAGTGCTTGTATTGGAAAACTGTTGTTCTTCCCTTTGCTTTTACCCGCAAGTGACCCTTCATGGTACTACTCAAATACAAGTTGAATTATGTGTGCGTTGCACTGTAATCATTTTGATTTCTGATAGAGAAAACAGAGGAAGTGAGAGCAGGCAGTGCTGTTTCCTCAATCTAATTTGGATTAGAATCATTTAAAAAAAAAGAGGGATGGAGGAAAACAGGGAAACACCCTGTTAATTCTTTGTGGTTTTGGGTAATTTTTTTTTTTTTTTAATTGGACATACAATAGCTATTCACTATAAACATGAAAATCAGTCTCTCCCAACTTCTGCTCTCCAGTGCTTCCTTCTGCACAGGGAGACTGGGCTGTGAAATCCTGCACCGTAACTTTGGCCTCTTCCAAGCCAGTTGTTGCCTGGATTCTTCTTGCAGGAGCTTCCTGCCGCGGTAGCAACTGCAGAGTGAATTAATGGGAAGCTTGTTTGGTTTAGTGCAACAGTGCAGGGCTTTATTCCTGTTAAAATACTGCGATTCACATGCATGCAGTGATTGACCCAAGCTGGTGGCTCTAAGGAAGTGCAGTGTTGATGAGGCACCAAGAGACAGAGACCAGGTGGAGATGGAAAAGGGGATCTAACTTTTTTCCTCCAGCACTGCTATTGAACTGAAATTGGTTTTTATTTGCAGCCTTGATCTTGAAGAAGTATATGTTATAAACACACAGTGTAAATATTCAGTATGCATAGAGGAGAGCAGAATAGGACAGATTTGTAGCAAATTAAATGAACTTTTTAGATAAAAAGGGGGAACTTTTCAGTTTTCCACTCAAAACGAAGGTAGAGCTCACAAAGCTGCAGGAGGTAATAGTCAACTCTTCTGCAAATGCTGCATTTTGAGTTTTTTTAATAAAATCTATAGTGGATAATAATGTGCAATGTGTGTGACATTTTTTTTCTCTTCCTGGATTTTGTTTTAGATGTCAGAATTAACCTGGACTACTTGGGAATGGCGAAACGTAGCCCTGGGATCCTGCCATGAACAGTAAGAAAGCTGAGATGCTTTGTGTATGCAACTAATTAATAATAATAATAAATTAAGACTTAGTGAAACTGCTTCTGTTCAGTTAGCATAACTAGTCAACACCTTTGGTAGTTCAGTGTGACTATAATTCCAACTTTTCATAGATTAATGGGGCAGTACAGTAAATCTGTTACACTGAAAAAAATACAAACCTTTGAGTTGATGTAAATTAGAAATAATGCCAAATTTTGGTTTGGAAAGTTGCTCTGTGATTTTTTAGCAGTTTTGGGGGTTGTGCACATTTCTCAGAAAATGTTGCATGAAGGTGCTCACCAGCATTTTGAGAAGAGGAAAGGAGAACTATATTTGCTCAGGTGTTTACAGCTGTGCAAGGGAGTGCTCCTTGCCCTGGGGAAGCTCTGCAGCCGGCTGGACACTGGAGGTGGGCAGGCTATTATGGGGAGTGCATTACAATAAGTATTAATTATAATTATATGCTATTGGAGTAGAGCATCCCCTATTAGTCATGCTATTTGCAGTGTTTCTGAAGCAGCTGCTGCTGGGCAGATAACGGCTAAATTGATCTTTATATATTTTTAAATTTAATTTTATATTTTATATATTGGACCTTTTATATTTGTCTTCTACAGGATGTTTACCTTACATAAAGCTTATTATTTAACAGGTGTTTGCATAGTTTCTATATCCATGAGAGCAAGCACCTTTAAAAATATCTTTTGAGGGTTCACTCTTTAATTCAGATGTTTTTGTGTTATCAGTAATCAGAAGCTTTCAACTGTTAAGGTTGCAGGAATAAATATATGCATATTTATATGCTATATAGGCTTTCCATAGTGTCTTCTAGATGTTGCTGTAAGAATCCTTAAATGGATTAATTGGAAATTATTCTACTTGTTTTTTTACCAATGCAAAATAGATGTTTTGTAAGAGACTGTGTGAGTAGCATGTTAGCAGAAGTGGAAGCTGCAGCTTGGGTTGGTGCTGCTGACACTATTTGTCAGCCTTCTGTGAGACAGAAATTAGAAGGCTTTTGTGTGGTAATAATACCACAAAACTGGATAAAGTTAATTGGAAATGAAAAACATTTGGAAATTCCTGTATCTAAGAGTTTCACAGCAGTTTAAGTGCTTAACTTGTGAATGTCATGGAAGAATATTTCACTTTGTTCTGCAGAACACTCTGGCTGTGTCTTGTTTAAATCTTTCATGAGAGGAGTGTTTTAAACGGGACTTTCACAAGCTGATGAATATATATGAACCAGGAGACAAAAAGCTGAGTATCTCGCAAATCTCGGAAATCTTTCAATGAAAACTCCTAATTGTTCAAATGGTAATTGTGGTTCCAAACCGCGTAGCCTTAGGTCATTAATCGGAACAACCGAGTAAAGACAAAGGAAGCTGTTCAGTTTTGCACAGGCACAAGCTGTGCGTGCAACCCAGCACTCTTAGAACGCTGTGTTGGCACTTTTTTGATAAACTGAATGTCAAACTATCTATTGCATGTCCTCAATAGCTAATTTAGAAATCATTCTGGAGTGTGGCTAAAGTGTTAAACTTTGATCATGGAAGCACTGACATAGGCTCAAGTTGTTCTGTTCTGAGGCAGCGAGTCCATTAAAAGGGTTCTGTTCTGTGTGAACTTTGTGCCAGCTTTTATGCTTTGTCCAGAACTTGGTTACTTCTCGGGGACAAATGTGATGGCACCGTGTCATCCTTCCCGTGGGGTGCCACGGTGCTCGCCCAACCTGGGATAAGCCGGGGAACGGCCCGTGCGCCTTGTGCCTGCCCATGCCCTAGTGCTTAGTGGCTCCCAAGTGAGGCAATTCCTCATTTCTGTATATTTTTTTGTTTGTTTTAAGGTGTGATCAAAATACCTGTTAATAAAGCAAACGAAGATTAATAATGCCTTGAAGCTCATCTGTAGCCTGGTCTTCCCTAAGCTGGTAAAATTTGGCCCATTAGCAGCACTCTGGAGTGGGTAAACTTCCAACGGTGGAAATCATACTGACTTCATCCAAAAGCATTTTTCCCAGCACTTTAGTAGCATACATGTGTATGTGCTTATATATATATACACATACATACACACATATATATATGTATGTATTTTTTCCAAGGATGTGGTTTAGCTGGAGCCTGCAGGTAAAGGACATGGCTGAATAAAGTAGGAACAGGCAGAAAGGCTCAGAGTTCAGTCAGAAGTGGTTGCAAGGGGGCTTGTTGCATGGTAGCTCAAGGACATGCAAAGAATTTAATGTCTCAGTGGGGTGGGTGGCTCTGATCTCCTAGTGTGCCGTACAGTAGAGCAGTTTTCTAGCAAAAAATGGGAAAGTGGTTTTTAATGTTCTGAGCTTTGATTTTCTTGTCAGAAAATGCATACTGCCTGTTTAGAAATCATTTTTGAAGACTAGGAGACTTTAGGCTCCTGGAGTGTGTGTTATTTTACTCGGGTAAAATAACAGGTTTCAAACACTTCTTGCAATCATTTGTGCATTGACAGAGGGCATTAGTTAATGCTACACGTTACAGTTAACTAGCATGGCATGGTCCCCTTGGATGGATGCAGTTTCTGTCCTTAACTACCTGTTCTGTCAGGTGACTGCATTTTTTTTCTGCTACCTTTTTCTGACTGAAATAAGCGGATAATTTCAGTTTATATTCCATGGTCCAAGCTAGGGGACTTCTTTTGTGCATCAATGTATTTTTACTGAAAAAGTTGAAGTATTAATTTATTCCTAGTTTGTGGGCGGAAAGTGGAAGTGTTTCTACTTGTTCATTAGCGGTCATGAAGGGATGTTGATATATGTTAATACTGCTTCCATATGCAGCTCCAAAATGCATTATGAAAAACAGGAATTTCCAAAACCCAAAAGTTCTCCCTGGAAACTGATATTAGGCTACTCTATGTTGTTCTTTGTCTAAAATGGCATTTTTTAGCTTATACTTTCCTCTCTTTAGAGCGAGCCTCTCAAGGTTAAAGCCATGCTATGTTTAAGGGTATATAGTTCAATGTCAGATGGAATCAGCTGCTGCCGAGAGGGAGAGCACGAGCCAAGGAACATGTGGCCCACGCCAGGTGAGCTGGATCAGCTTGCTCCTCTGCTGGAAAACCCATTTGTGTCCCGGGCCTTGGTTTTCCCTGGGCACAGTCGCTCTCTGTTGACCTGCACAGCTGGTGACTTGGGTAGATCCGGCCTAAGGAAGACAAGTGGTAGGATACAGCCTTGGCTAAATCGCAGCCTCTTTGGGTTTTAATTCCTGTGCAACGCTCTAAAGTCTGGTTTCTGCATGTGAAAATACTTGTGTGCTCTAGCGTATGATCATCACGTGCAGAGATTTTATTTCTTTTCTGAACTCAGTATTACCAAAGGTTTAAAGTTGCCTGTGAAATACTTCTGAATTTCCCATGGCTCTTAAGGCTCTGAACCTACAGCACTTTAAAACTCTGGCTAAATTCATGCCGGAGGTCACTGCAACAGCTGTAATGGTTGTATGGGGAATGAATCATTCCTCATAGCCCGATGCACTTGCTTTTAGGTGTCAGAAAGAACAACAGCAAAATATGATCCTTGCCTGGATCTGCAAGGAACACTTAGAAATCCCGTAACAGCAACAAGAGCAGCAACAACAGCAAGAAACCCAGACCAAGGGGTATGAAACTTGCACAGCAGTGAAGAATTTAGCCCCCAGGTTCTGGCCTAGTCCCTGCTGGTGGGATCAGATATTTCCTTTCCAGGGATGTAGTGGGTAGCTGTAAGCAGGAGTGTGAAATGCTGGGCATGTGGAATTAATGGGGACAAGGGAAAAGCTGATAGCAGCTTTGTCATTCAAGTGAATGTTTTGAAGTTTTTGTTCATACTCATTCTTCTTAAATAGCATTTGAGCTGTCTGAATTCCTGTGGTAATGAGACTGTAAATATTTCCCTGAGTTTTGTATTTTATTGAAATAAAATTCTTCAGCTGCCACTAGAAGAGCTTATGTATGTTAGGTTACCTACTGGGCACTGTTATTTTCTGTATTCTTAATTTTTTCCCATGTACCACAAAACGGTTCATGCACATCCCTTGGGATTGTCCACACATTGCTTTCAAGAGGCTGTATATCTTTTTTTCCATAAGCAGAGGTCTTAATAATAAAAAAGCCTTAAAAATTAGCCTATTTAATTAGGTTAAAAGAAAATAAGCTCAATTTTCACCTGGCCCTGAAGTTAGCTCAGCAGTCTCTCTACAGCAGAATAATAGGACTAGAACATTTGTCTTTCAGCCTTTAGCTGAAACCTCATGTCCCAAGGAAACATAGGGATGAGGGGAGGAGATAGGCAGCTATCAGGTACTTTATTTTTGAAGTCACTCCGATGTTTTTTCATTTGAAACTAGTGAAACAGGCTGAGGAATTTATCAGAAGCAGAGTGGAGGGGACTGTGTGTAAACAGCTTGGCCAGCCCGTGGTGTTGAACTGCCTCTGGAAGAAGGTTAAGCTCCTTTGTCAAGGATTTAGTTCCAGTTTCTTTGGACGAGGGCTGTGCAACAGCCCACTTACCTATTTTTCCTAAAATAAACTTAACAAATTTGTAACTAAGGGGACTTGGAGTAACCTAATTAGGGAAGTTATGCAAGGTGGAAAGATTAAAAAAAAAAAGAAAGAAAAGGAAAAAAAAGTTGCATTTGTTTGTTGAGAATAATGGAATAAATTATTGACTTGAATAAATCTGGTTTCCCTCCCGGTCTTGTAGCAAGCTGGGATGAATATTTTAGGTGATGTGTACAGATAAGCAATCCTATTAAAGACCCTATCAAAATAGCACTGTTTGACCTTGGCAGAGGGTACCTGGATGGGAGATGATAACTGTATATGGGCAGAGCTCTCTGCAGTGTACACTGGTCCAGGACACGCCAAATTCCTTTATTTCTTGAAATACTTAATCTCCAGAAGTCTCAAGGAAGGCTTAGCTTTTTGCAAGGTCAGAGGACTTGTCTCTTGATCACAGTGTGCAGTTCTGCAGTGTATTTGCCTCACTGGATAAAATGATGCTATATCTGTTCTTATTATGTTAATACTAGTGTACATGGTGCGGGATGTGACAAATGACCTTTTCTGGGTCTGTTTCTAGAAAAGCAGTTCATCTGAATACGATGCTTTTCGAATGTGCAGTTTGGAGGATGGATAAAGCAAATTCTAATCGCTCAGCAGGCTGCTTTAGCAGAGGAAAACCTGAAGTTTATTTGAAACGAGAATGTCCTGAGGTGCTGCAGCACTCGGGGTTGAGAAGCACCTTGTGCTGCCAGCAGCTCAGATGGGAACATCAGTGGGAAGGGGACAGGAAAGTTTAGCTGCTGCTCAGGGATTCTGTTTGAAGCCCTCTCAGTTATGGCACTTCTGAAGTGGTGCAAGGAACACAGTGAATTTATAATGGATGCTTACAAATACTGTGTGCGAATTCCTTCTGCTAACTGTCTCTCATCTGCTTAAAGAAAATCAAATTTTTAGAGCAGAACCCCTGAATTAGCATTGCTTGTGTCCTGCTCTCTGAGGTCAGAATATGCTGTGGAGTTGGTAGAGTTTTGTTTTGGGGGTGACAAGGGGAACAGTGGCTAATGATTTGCCGAAGTTCTTTGTTGTATTCTTTTTAATATATAAATTGACCAAAGATTTTGAATGCTATATAGATCTATTGCTTTCTGAGCCTTTGTGGCAATAGTCATTTACCTTTGTTTATCATTCACTTACGATGAAAATGCAAGCCATACAGAACACCAGATACTTGTGTGGCTTTCTTCAGTTCATTGTATAGCTTATATTTAGCAATGCTTGCTGCAAAAGGATTTCCATTTAGCACCGTACCTTCAAGTGGAGATGGAGGAATGAGTTCCAAAAACTTGCAGACTGAAATCTTTTGAAGAATGCCTGTAAAATACACTCAAACAGAAAAAAAGCCTCCAGTGTGGCTATAGCTTTGTGTTTAACTGTTATTAGATCTTAAAACTGGAGCTCATTAAAATTTAGGTCTTTTTCCTCTGTACAAATTAGTGTCATTACTTATTGCACGTAAATAATGTGAGCTCTTTCCCTTCCTCACTTTTAAAATACAAGGCGACTTTTAAAATAATGAGTCACAGCTTCCATTTTAGTAAATTGTTCATGGGATAGGCAGCTCAGGAGCAACTGGGTTAAACCAAGAGATTATTTGAAAAATCTAGGGCATGTGCTCTCTCTGTTCACTTGATTAGTTTTCATAATTCATCCTTGTTTGCACAGCAGGAAGGAGCAGTAGTCATGTAATACATATAAATCAGAAACATTTTTTTCTTGCATTCCTTTATCTTTGATTTTTTTACTGTCGAATGTTAGTGAAATGAGGAAAAAGCCATTTTGTGCATGAATATTTAGAGCAATCTTGTTTTGTTTTCCTGCAATACGTGGGATTTGAGAGGCGGGATGCTGCTTCTGGATGTCTGACTGTGACTCTTTGCTTCAATTTGTTTTCTTTCTGCCTATAGGTGCATGAAGAACAGAGGAGGCATTTCAGCTTATCAGAGATGATGTGGAGAGACACTTTGTGAGTAACTGAAATGTGTGCTTTTTTTCTTTATCCTTAACAACAACCCAAAATGCTTTGTGAGATTTGAAAGTGAGAATTATTCCCTTTTGTAATTTAGAGTGTGGCATTTGCCTAGAATTTTGTTTGGTTCTGGAAAACCGTGAACATATGCAGGGGAAGAACAAAGCTCAGCTTGGGGATGAAGAGCTGGGGACTGAAGAGCGGGATCTGTGAGATCTCACCAAGGATTAATTGTGCTGCTTAACTCCACTGGGATCAGCCTAGCAAGGGCTTTTGCTGCTGTCTCTAAGCAGGGTCGTGGGCACCAGTGGAAACTCTCAGGCCGGTTCCGTGGGTCACCTTTGGTACCGTTTAATTAGGTGCTTGCTTCTTGTTGCTACTTCTCCATGCCTCATTTTGGTTGTCAGAAGGCTCAGAGTTGCAAATACGGGTAAAATGGTGGTCTGTAGAAAAAGAAAAGTTTCTTGGAAGCATTCAGTTTGCACCTGCGTGCAGGAATGTGCTATTCTGGTATCATGCAGCTTAATCTGACTTCCAAAAATATGGCAGGAGGCAAAGAACCTCAAAGATGCTCTGAGTACTCGAGAAATACCTGTACTACTTACTTTTGGGAGAGCAAAGTCATTTTTAATGGTTGCAATGAGTTCTATGTAGGAGAATGGTACCTTTGAGGACAAATTCAGTGCTTTTTTTGACACTGAAGAGCTGGAGCCTGTGTTAGAGGCTGCTGTTACCTAGGGCAGCTCCATTTAGTTCTTTTTACACTTTTTCTCTAGTTACAGAGTTATTAATACTAAACCACGAGAATTTGTTAGTTGAAAAACCTTCTTTTGTTACAGCAAACTAGTAATAGCTTAAACTCTTAAACTAGGATTTGTTTGGATTCTTACACTGTATTTGCTTATTTTCATTACCTAGATCTGAGAAGATTTTCGCACTTCCTTTTTTCAGAACCTTTTGCATGTTTTCGTAGATATGTTTTTGTGATTTGTAGCTTAGTAAGTACTTGAGGGGAAAAAAAAAAACCCAAAAAAAGATGATTAAGAGTTAAGTTCCTCCTTCTGGGGTGAGATTGGGTGCAAACAGTGGGTGCCAGTCTGTATTGCTCTCAGTTAAATCTGCCTCAAGACAGCATTGGCTTCCAGTTGTCTTTCCCATGGCATCTTCCCGGCTCCAGATGGCTGCCCCACGTTTTCTTTGTTGCAGTGTCACGAAGCAGCAGCAGAAATCCTGTTTCTGATCCAGGAACCCATCCGGTAGACGCAATGTTTGTTTGATTTACTCTGCAAACTTGTGACCATTCTCCTTGGCCAGAGCCCGTGAAGACTTTGCCGCAGTTGGCTGGTGGTAGCAATAGCATGGAAAACACAGTAGGTGAAGGAGGGTCATTCTCTCCAAATGTGCTTCCAGAAATGAGCTGGATCACCTCTGGTCTAGCAGTTAATAACATGGACAGCAGTGGAGACCCTACCCTAGAGAGCAGTTTCTCCAGCTTTTGGTTGAGAGCATCTCTTCTGTCTTGCTGTGCCTCCTTGATACCTTGAGCAGGGGGATCAAGCTGGATAGACCTTGCTACCCTACAGTTATTTAGAGAGTTATTGATGCACATACTCATTAGTGTCTGAGAATTCATTATGTGTTGGGGTTTTTTATTTATTTATTTATGTCCCAGTGTGATAGTTGCTCATATCCAAGAATTCCTTTCTATGGAGACTTTTGTAGCACTGGCTGTCTGGTTCATCAGTCTTGGCTTGCATTGACCTGGGTGTTTGTGAGTTCTGGGCAGTACTGCCAAGCAAAATCCCTGGATCAGGCATCCTAGGGAATGCTCCTTCATGCAGCTCTTCAAATGCTCCCTGTGCTTCCGAGACAGTGATCTTCCAGCAGCCCAACTCCTGACCCAGCAAACTGCGTAGGAGTTGCTTGGTGTTCTGCATATCGGCCTTGAAGACTGCATACTCATTCAGTGGATAAGGCTGTTTTAAAAACATGTTTCAATTACCCAAAGTTACCAACAGGAATTTCTGCTCTTAGTAATGAGAAGGGATTCCATGGCCAAAGCCTTGGCTTGTAACAGAACCTGTTGTTTCAGGTTTCTAGACTGTTGTGTTATCCTTGGACAAAGGGAACTACTTTTTCATAGCTCAATTTTTTTCCTATTTTTTTCTTTTTAGTAATTACCTATATTTTGCTGTGGGAACTTTAGAAATGAATGAAGGAAATGGAAGTTGTGTGGCAGTCTGATTTGTACAAACCAGGATAAAATACACTAAAAGTGTCTGACAGGCACAATTGGATTTAATTGCCGACTGGGTATCACTGTATAGAGCATGGAAAACTTTGCAGTTCAGAAATAAAAGAACCATTCCCCTTAATAAGCCATCTTCAATGCCAAGTTAATAAAATTGTAACTTGATTTGTTTACCACCAATATAATTGATATAACTATTTCAAGTATCACTCTACATACATTAAATGCAATGTATTCCTAGCGCTATCACATTCACTGTTGCATAATATTTTCTTTGAATATATTTACAGACGTTGGATGTATTTTACTATGGTAATTTTCAGAACTGGCTCCATGAAAAATATACATGACTGTTGCTTTGGGAGGGGGATAATGTGTAATTTGTGCAGATCCTTGCTGGTGAGGACCTTCAGCCTTGGAGTCAGCAGCTTTCCAGCCTTTACCATATGCTTGGGTCAGGCTGTGCTCTGATATTTGAGAGAGAGCAGATAAAGACACCCACCATGGACAGGGTTTCTGGATTTGCCTACATTAAGACTCCTCTGTGTCAGCATTAGTAGCTGCAAGAAAAGGTAATATCTATCTGCCTGGCTTGATTAGTTCTTACAGGATTATACTAACAGTGAATATGGTTGTTATAATGGGATATCCTGAATTAAATAGATTGTAGTCCTTGCTGCAGCGTGGAGCTCCTTTTTTCACTTCTGCATGATCATAACCTTGGCTTTAGCCTCTGCAGTATCTCTCTCAGCAAGTGATATTTACCCATTTTTTAGGAAGTTTGTGCCTGACGTAAAGGGAATTGCTATTGATCTGCTTTTTATTGCTCTTGTGAATATTGCTGAGCAGTTCTGAACGTACAGAATTTCTGGTTGAAAGTAGAAAAGTGTTTTTCCTTTGC
>JAUBOD010001125.1:798731-813334 GCA_032353885.1 Nothura maculosa | reverse complement strand
TGCCAGTCAATGAATGTCTATAGCCTTTTAGCAGTACTTGGTCAGCTGCATTTCTGCTTAAAATAGTGGCTGTCTAATGAATAATGCTGTAAAAACTGAAGAATAAACTCTAACGGTCTCATTAGAGCAGAGCTATGACAAGTAAGTCCTGTTCATCTTTCAAAATCTCCAAATTCTGGTAAATCAAATTACATTTTGTTCCATTCTTTTTCCTTCTAGTTATGAACTAACATTATTTTGATTTCCTACTCATGCCTCATCTTCCCCACAGCAGTGAATTTACCTGGGTTGTCTGTCCTTCTAACTCCTGCACTTCCTTCATTCTCAGCATGTACACTTTGGTGCCTAGAGCAAATTGCTCTTTTTTTTCCCTTTGAAATGAGATTTCTGATGTCTTCATATGAGTATCACGTAAGAACTGAATTTAGAAATTAAAGAACTAGAGAAAAAAAATCCGGTGTGTTTTTAAGGTGATGAAAAGCATTTTTTGATCTTGTTTATTGGACACTTGTATTGCTCACATCCAGTTCCATTACAGTGTATGTGCTTGGTGTGCTTGATAAGGAGGAAATTATTTCTTAACTTTAGTCTTCAGCCAAAAGTTTCTGTTTCCCCAGCTTTGAGCTTTGCAAATTACTTTAACCAAACTCCCCACTTCAGGCTTAATAATATAAAAAGTGACAGCCTCAGTGCTGACTTGAGTTTGAAAAATATTACTTTAGCCCATCCTTCTAAAAACTTTCATTGATAGAGTATTTCATTAAAAGCATCAACTTGATTAATTTGCTCTTGCATATTGCTGCATGCTTATGTGCAGGCTTGGTGACTAAATTGGTAGCACGACATTATATTGCTATATTGGTAGCATTTTGGTTATATTTTCTGCATGAAGAAGGGAATGGTGGTTCCATTTAGAAACACCCTCCTCCTCCATATCCCAAAGCTTTTTTTGTTTGGGTTTGGTTTTGGTTCAAATGCATTTCTGGGTTAATTGCAATTGAACTTCCTCTATCCATGCCCTCTAACTGTTAACATCTGTCTGAATGAGGTCTTTGTATTCTGCATGTGCCTTTGACATGCTAAATGTTTGTAATTTGATATTGATGTGGGCAGCAAATAGGATTTAAAATATATATATATTTTAAAAAAAGCTATGACGGAAGTGTGTTGTTTTTAATTGGATAGATAATGATAGTAGGTGATCATCTAAACACTCACATTTGAAATAAGTTGTCATTTTGAAAAGGGGAATGCTGTCCTTAAATTCTTCTTGTAGCCTCTTTAGGAATGCCGTCTGTTGATGAATAAACAAGTTTTTTCATGTTCTTTCCTCCTAGAAAATCCTTCTTGGTGCTTTCAACTATAATTAATGTCTCAAGACATTAGTCAAGCAAAATGACTTAAGGTATTACTAATTCATAAAGGAAAAGGGGGGAGAAGCAGAACTTTTTTATTGATGTGTCTGTGGTTTTTACGTATTGTTGGATAAAATAACCTAACTTTTAAAGACAAAAATACTTCTTTGTGGATGCTAATACTATATTGGTAATTCTTACATTTAAAAAGAAGACAACTTGTGAGCTTCTGGGAAATACTTCCTCCAAGTAAGGGACATAAACTTCCCAAATTCCCAAATCTGAAGACCAAAAAAATGAAATCTTGCATTGGGAAAAACACACTTTTATATAAAATCCATTTTTAACGCTGAAATTCATCGACATGTGCATGTTTCCGCATGCACCCTGGTAATATTTTTGTGATGGTTCCATTGCCTTTGGGTGGCTGGGAAGTGTCTGTGCTTCAGGTTGTAGTTCACTTGGATGCAAAACCAGGCGTATCTTAGGGAATAACTATGCAGTGGTGGAAAAACAAGACGCCCAGTCTTGTTTGGGTGTTCACTACGTGGGGAGATGGGTAGACTTTGCATCGCACAGGAGCTGATTAGTTTTAATGAGCTACACTTCAAACTTACCAGTAGATTAGCTTACCTTGTAGAAAGGAGATGGGTTAGGTTATTTGCATTAGTGTCATGCACTGGACAGAGAAAACCAAAATAACTATTTAAGGATTTCTTTCATCATGCTCAGAGGTCTCAGAGAAGCATCCTGCAGAGTCAGGGCTGCCCGGAGAAACCAACTGCAGCTGTTTTTTTGGGCAGTGCTTTTGCCTGGACTCTACAGTCCATAAATATTTTAAAAATAAGCTGTGCGTGGAAATCCAGGTCGCAGTACGATACTTGTTTCTGCAGGTAATAGTAATTTGAGCAGCTGAAAACAACACACTGTTCAAATGCAAAAATATTGCCAGTAAATCCTTTCAGATGGGCTTTCTTCGACCACCGCTCTCCCTCATCTTACATGTATATTTATGCCTGACCTGCGCGTGACATTCTGGAAATCCGAGCGTTTTGCTAATCTCCTTCCATCATCCCGAGCCACGTTATCGCTTCCAGATCCATCACTTCGGATAGCAAAAGTTTCCAACGTGCAGCTGCCGCATTCCAGGCTTCTCGGGTCGTTTTTCTGCCTCCGCTCACCTGAAGCGCCGCTGACAGCCGGGCCGGGCAGATGTGCCTGGAACATCTGGAAGGAAGCTGCGTTTGAAGTAAAAGTCTTAGATTTCCCCGTGCTCTCAGTTTACGTCTCTCCTGTCGGGGAGCGGGAAGGTCATGTATCAACAAGTCAGCGATTCCTCAGTGTCCCGGCTGGACGAGGGGAGCGAAGCCGGGTCTGTGGTTGCTGAGAACTTAGCTCGCCGTGACTTGGGTGAGTCAGAGCAACGTGGGAGGAAGGCAGAGCTCGAGTGCTGAAGCAGAGGGGTTTGCGGGCTCTGTAAAGCTGCTCTGGCCTGGCTTTGTGGCATTTTGGGTGCACAGCGAGGCCTTCTCCCCTCTTTCTCCCTTTCACCACTATTCAGAGAGTGAATGTGACTATATCCAGTTCTGCTTTCCACGGGACCGACCCTGTGCAGCGTGATGCAGGGCCATCTTGCTCAGTTTCTGCCCACGGGCTTTTTTGTGGCCTCCCTGCAGGAGCTCCATGGGCTGTCATCGCGAGCCGGAAATCCTCCTCATTGCCGCAGCTTCGCGGGCGGTGACCAGGCCGGCGGCTGATGAGGAGCAATTACAGGAGGCACCGGGGGTTGATCTGCACTTGGACCGGCCGTCTCTGCTCGACAGGGCTCGGGAGGAAGGCAGGGGTGTTGGGGAACAGGGCTGCCCTTGTTTTCTCAATACTGGCTTTTGAGACCGTTCGCAGCTCTGAACTCAGGGGCAAATCTGAGAGGAAGGAGGGGAAGCGAACTGAATCCCACACTGAACGTGGCTGTTATAAAGAATTTATTATATGCATTTGGCTACTGAAAGGCAAATCCGGACTCGATAGCTGTCCTCCTTTTTTCCGAACAGCGTTTGTGTCCTTTAGATGCTGTATTCCTTCATCAGATTACATCAGTGCAACAGAAGCTTAGTCATCCTGTGGCTTCTGCGCTTGCTGCGCTGGGTTGGTGTGAGACCATCATAAATAGTGTTTATCTGCAAATACTGGAGTTGAGGCGTTTGACACAGAAGTGCTCAATATGATGATTGAGAATCCCAAAGAACTTCTTATTCGTTTATTGAACAGAATTATTTAATGTCTCCATTAGTCTCAAAAGAAAACGCATTTTTGTTGTACTAAGTCAGTACTTTGAATTGGACACTGTTCAGAAATCTTAAACACATCTTAGGGTCCAACGGAACTTTTTCACACAAAAAAATAGTGGTTCTCTCCTCAGCAGCTGCTTTTTGTGCTGCAGGCTGTGGGTAGTTCGCCTGTGTTTCTGTTTCGATTAAGATTCCAGCAGAAAAAGGTATGTGGGCGCGTGTTGTTTCTTGATTGAGGATGTGAGCCAGGTTTCAAAAACGTGATCAGGAGCACCGAAGAAGGAGCAGGCTTCTGTAAGAGTGTTTGTGCACAGCTCCTGTGGTCCAGTAATTGCTGTAACTACTGGCTTCCCTGTATCGTATTATTATTTGCTGGCTGGTTTCTGATTCAGTGTTTACAAGGATTCTAGTGGCAAATATTCATGTGGTCTGTGACCTAACGACTGCATTTTGCTTTGTGTTCAATACCGACCCTATTGAATATCTGCCTTATTGCCCTTCCTAGTGTGACCACTGTGTTTTCTGCTGTTGGATTCGGAATAGTTGGCTCAGCTGAGATTTCCCAGGCGCCCCCGGATTAAACTTTCCAGCTTTTCATGTTTCCTGTGTATTCTGCCTCAAAGGCTTCAACTTTCAAGGGTTTTAGTGGCATGAAAGTACCGAGTTCCTTTGAGATTTCCCTTGGCAGCAGCGCTTTCAGCACGGGGTTTGGAAGGGGGATGCACAGTCCGAGAGCGAGGAGGTGCTTTGCTAAATTCCAAGCTGCTTCTCCTCAATAGCAGTCATAAATCCCTTGAAATACAGGAACAATCCAGGAAAGACCAATGTCAGCCCTTGATTTACATACATACATACATATATATATAAATAATTTTTTGCTTGATTATTTTAATACTTCATGGAATGACACTATTGCATTTTTTTGCACACAATACCCTATTGAGGCAACTGCAGTCCCATTATACCTGGCCTGAGATACTGTCCTGGTTCTTCTCAGAGTTTGCTGGGCAGCCTTGGTGCTGTATTAGTTATTTGTGCTGTGGTTCTTGTAAGGGATGCAGGTAAAAGCTGCTGCTCCGGCATGACTTTGGGTGGCAGTTGTGATTAAATGAATATTTTGTGCTTCTTATCGTATGTGTATGCTCTTCTGGATATTGTGATCATTCTGCCTTGTCTGGGCAAAATAGTAATTATAGTAGTGCAAAAAACCAAAATGCTGAGCTGAAGGGAAAAACCTTAATTATAAGAATACATTAGAGCAATGTGTTGCTTATCATAAGGTTTGTTTTGTTCAGAGATTCAGAAAATTATATATCTATATCTATATATATATATATATACTACCAAGAGCTGAATATATGACTGATAGTGTAGACAAAGTTATTGGAAAGTTTGATGAGCAAATGGGCCTGCTTGTGTTCTTACACTTTAGCTGCCTGATGTTGCCTGTCCACAAGTTCTGAGCATGGTTTTGGGCTCATCTAATACCTATACCAGCACAGACTCTGTAATTACATTTTAAACTTGCGTGATTAAACTTGTCTAGTCTAAACATATAGTGGAAAACTATGAAGTACCTCATAAAATCTAAAATTAAATTGTTAGGTGCTTCTATAACTAGTGGTACTTAATTTGTGGAGCAAAGAGTGACTGAGGAATTACTAGATAGGTGTTTTCTGAGCACCCCGTGGAGTATCAGGACTGAGAAACTAGGTCCGTTACCAGCATGTTTTTATCAATATAACTTCATACTTATTTTCATACCACTTTCCTTTCCTGAAAGGAAAGATGCTGTGCTTTTTCTGTCTGAAAACTTGTATATGGAACTATGAAATCTAGAAAGAATTTTGCATTGAAAGCTTAGTTTTTGCAGAAAGTCGGAAACAAATGAAGTCTTTGAGATTTGAGTCCTGGCTTAACGTAGCCCTTTGTTGTGTGCTTAACAGCACAGGGCATTTTATATTGTTCCAGGTGTAATTCAGAAGCAAAGGGAAGGCATTTATACCTTGCAACGTATATTTTTCCTACTACAATATTTAATGATGCTTTAGTGGGAGATAAGGTAAAAAGACTTGCACAGTATCATGACCCAGCCTGTACCGGCTCATGCTCAGGGACCTTCTACACCTTTGATGGGAGTCACCCTGTTTTATAGCTCGGGGGGATATTTTTTATTACTTTGTACAGCTACTGCTTTAAATCCATGTGTGTTGTCGCAGGAAATTTTTCCTGGAAAGATTATAGCTTGGAACCATCTCCTCTTTTGTTTGCTTTTCTTTCCTTCAGCTTCATTTGCTCCTCTAGTATGTTGGAGAGCTGGTGAATAATTACTTCTTCTTGGCCTTTTCCATACATTTTGTGACATTATGGACCCATTAGTGTATTTATTCTCTGTTATATCTCTTCTATGTTGTTAAGTCCAGCTAAGATATTATTTCTGGTAAACCAACAAAGTTTTTCATCGTTTTCATCCTTCCCTGCCTTTGCCAAGTCTCTTGGGCCACTATTGAAGTTGGGCAAAGGGCTGCTCATACCTGGCACAAGGTAACACAGATGTTCTTGGGGACAAGAAGTGACCCAGACACTCTGAGATAAGCCTGTACAAACTTGTACCCCATGTTGTAAAAAATCTACCAAAATTAGGAAAAATAAAACAAATAAAAACCACCTCTTTGAAAATTCAAACACTCTTTGAAGGGAATTTTCTGTATATAGTGTTTTTCCATTCAAAAGGAAAATTAATGAAAAGCAAAGAACTGCATAGCAGTTCTTCTGTATGCCAGAAGGTGGCATAACTGATTTTCCTAAAACTTTTGAGTGCACGATATTCCACTAAGGTTAATTTTAAAGGTCGAATTCTGACCCGAGGGAAATCTGATCAGTTTAGTGTTTTAAATCTAAGGCTGTTCTTTAAAGATACATACATCCTGCTGCTTTTCACATTTCCAAAAGGCAAAAAGTCGTGTGGGATTCCTATTGGCATGTATGCCAAAATTTTTGAAACGGAAAGTAGTTTAACTCAATCGCATGATGGAAAGACAGGGATGTCCATCATGGGTGCATTTTTTTTCCTGAGACACTTTATAGAAGCTTTTTTCTTTTTTTTTAATAAATTGTTTAGATATTTTGACTTTTCTGGTCTGCCAAGTGACACCATCCTCATCCTGCTTTAAGTTCTTAGTAGTTGTTGGTGTTGTGCAAAAATAAACCGTTAACACAGTATATAAACCAGCTTTATACACACAGCAACTCGACCTGCTTGCAGGTTTATAGGTGCACTCGTGCCGTTCCTTTGAAGCAGTAAGTAGAAAGTGTGCACAAAACAAGCAGTAAGCACTGAAATGAAAATCCGTTTTCAGGGTGATACTGTGGCAAATTGGACACTTTGGTCTTTGCAGAGTTTTACTGTTTTGATAAAAAGAAGTGATAATGACAGTCACTGAACGTCCCATACCATCTTGCCAGCGCTTCTGAGAAGTTAGAGGAGCCGATCGCTGGAGTAGCTAGAAAGAGGATCCAAAAAGCAGTTAAGTGTCCCCAAAAAGGAAGAATTGTTTTCATTTTTGGAAGGGGCCTAATGACAAAGCGGCAAAGGAAAGGGATTCAAAGCTGGGACAGGAGAGGTTCAACAGTGGTGAGAGATGGACAGCGTCTGGACCTGGGAAGTGGATACCCCATTTGGGATTTCAGCCACTACCATTAAAACCCATTAGGGTTTGCAATTTTAAACAGGAACAGGCTCTAGGAAAAAGCAGTACTAAAGATTTTCCAAATATTTCTTGCCCAACCAACTACAGATCTTTCAATCTATTTAAAAACTAGCTAATAGGTTAGGTTCAGTGGTGAGATTGGAGTCTAAAGCTCTTGATTGAGTTCCTTGCGTGTGGGTAAAATACAGCAATTTAGGAGGGGGAATTTATACCTTTTGATTTTGCAGTAAACTTAATTTTACTGAGAAGTTAAATGAATGGTGTAGGACACAAACTTGAAGTATCTAAATATATGAGATTTTTTTCTTTCCTTCAGCTCCCTCTGGCTGACCAGGACCTGAATTACAACTTCTTTGTGTTCAAACTAAAACCTGCCCCAACGTGACCATTACAAGTACGTTCAAAAGAGAGTTTCAGCTGTAGAAATGCAGGTGACTGCAGGTACAGAAGGTGCAGAAATACAAATATTTCTTGGTTACTAAGGGGCTTTCTTTGCCCTTGGGCACGTCCCAAGTGTGTGATGTCAGATGACCCCAAGAACATCTATCTTGTGCTTATCTATTAATTTCTCTTTTTCTTTCCTGAGCTTTAGAGGACTAGCAGAAATGAGAGATGTGACCATTTTGTATTAAAACTTAATGATATTTGCAGAGTTCTTGGGCCCTTTTTCTTTCTTTTTTTCCAACTTACCTCCTATGACAGCAGGTAGAAGGAGTGTTAAAGCACCACCATTATCACCATCATCCATCCAGCTTTTGGATCCCTCAACCTGGCATGTGCTTTGGCAGGACAGCTCATCAGGCTGTGATATTGTCTTATGTGCAACACCATCTACAAAGCTGTATAAAATTTTGCCTAGCTGGTAAATCAGCTAATGAAACAGCTCATCAGGGTAAATGGCTACATGGAAATTTTTGAAAGCACCAATTTTCAGTCTCTTTCAGGTTTTAGAACACTGCAGTTAATTTTGGCTGTCCTCAGTCAACCTAAATGCGATTCAAAATATTCCTGAAACTTTTATTCCATGATAGTTATATGAAAAGATTCTAAGACATTTGGTCTGAGCACGTCATGATTTTGTGCCTCCAAATGTCAGATTATCCTGCTCGTATTTTCTTGCTGCCTGCGATTTTCTTCATGCAAAACAACGTGCCCTGAGTTGATCCTAAATTATCTGGATAGTTACTGTTGTCTCTAGATAGAGATGTATAACTGCAGACTTCTTCCAATCTGCTAAGTGAGTATCCTAAAACTGTCACTTTAAATCTGCCTTTGGAAGCGAATTCATGGCTTATACATTTGTCTCCTGTACAAAGCTCAAGTAAAATACTTAAATAACCTTCATCTTTAGAAACTTTGCACAGGAAGCCAGTTTCCTGCCTAGATACTAGGAGAGAATGCCACTTATAATTTATTTTTTATTGTTTTACTATGTTGCAGGACTGACATTTGCAATAGTGTATTTCAAACAAATTGAGCTGTTTAATCTGAAACAGCCATTTTTTGTGATCATTCGTTTTTATATTTCCAGGGAAAATCTTTTGAATAGGCTATATCTAAATCTGTGGCACTCTTTGCTATTAAAGCTGTTCCGGGCACTTAAGCCTGCAATGTGTTCCAGATACAACTGAGGTGTAAATCATCCTGGAGCTGCAAACTTGCTTTTTCTGTGACTTTGCTCCTATGGAAAAAGCCCTGTGAAAACTAACGACCCTCTCAGGTTTTCCCTGCTGCTGTTTGGAAGAGAAAAGCAGCAGCTCGGGTGTAAATTAGGTTGTTCCACTCGACTTTCTGCTTGGAAACAGGTAGTGGAGAGGTTATCACGGGTGTAATTTGATGAGGAAGGGAGGATCCCGAGCAAATACGTCTGGGAGGCCTCTGGGCCCTGGTGACTTTGAGACAGGAATCTTTGGGCTGCCCCTGCCTTGGTCAAACAGGAGGAGCTGATTCGTGGTTGCCTCTGCCTTATATGTAAAGGAGGAGAGGCAATTTAAAGCTTGAGCTTTCAATGCAATATCCCTTGGTTTCATGTTCCCCCTTCAGGTGTTTCAGCTTCTGTGCTAATTCTACCAGTTACTTATGGCATTTAGTTGGAATGATGTGAAGGCTTAATCTCCTTTCTAGTGTATAGAAGCTATAATTTAGGGTTTTTTTTTTGATAAATTTTGGTAATGCTGTCATTGCTGATGAATTTGAAACCTGGGTTTTTGCTGCCTTTCCTACACCCCTGTATATGAAGACAAGCTGAGCTTCAATAGTGAGTTGTCAGTGCAGACAAAATCCATACCTGATTTATACTTAAGACTAGCTCAGTGTAAATAATTGATGGAATCTCTTTTAATATTGTTTTTCTGTGGCTCCTTAGTGATCCACAGAGCAGCAGTGAAACGATTGGAGGCAGCATGGAATAGCAGCTGCACGTGCCCCAGAAGAAGAGTCCCTGCTGTTTGCTGACCTGCAGGTTGCACGTTGGGATTTCTGACAAGCTGGACAAGCACCAGCATCTTCCTCAATCGTTTAAATCTCTGCAACCCTTCGTCTTGCCTGAGGGGCTTTGACCTGCAAGTCATGTCTTTGAGGAAAGGATGTGGGTTGTGGGTTCGCAGGCGGCATCCGTCGGTGACGGCGCTGGGAATTCCTGCGTGCACAAGAGGTTCATCTTTGTCTTGAAAAGAAACAAGTTACTGTTCTTGCTGTCTGGGTCTGTAGTGGCTGCATGTGCTTCATTCTTGCCCCCCTTTGCCCTTTTGAGGAGGGAGCACTTGGTGTGCCCACGTGATAGTAAAAAAACTCACTCCAGGATCTAAAGAAAATAGGAAGGCTTAGGGCATGCAAAATGACAAACTGGCTCCATGTAAATAATGCAGAAAATATCCCCTAGAAACTATTTTGAGAGAATTTGCAAAATGCTTTAGTACATAAATATGGTCATTTGCAATTTGCAGTCTTTGCTGCAGGAAAGACTAAAGCTGGAGGCTGCTCCGGTTCCTCCTTGCAGCTGAACTGCTTGGTGTATTTGCATCGTGTGGGGCTCCTGTGTTTAGGCGTGTTTTACCAAAGGGAATTGTGCAGAGCACAGATGAGAACAGCGCAGGAGCAGATATTTATACGTTTTTGTAGTTTACAGTTTGACCTAATAAAAGTAACTCGCTTCAGACCAATCATTTTCCATAGGCTCCATCTGGCTGCTGTGACTGTGCATTCAGATTTCTGTTTAATTTTATTAAATACAACACGCAGTGACCTGGGGAAGATAAGCACTGTCCTTTGAATAAATCAGCATTAAATCAGCATTAATTCAGGAGCATTTATTCTTAACTCTGTGTTGGCAGTAGAGCACCCAGGCTTAGCTCACAAGTTGGGAACGTTCATTAACTTGCTTTGGGTTTGAGACCTTGCTCTACCTGCTGCTGTTTCTGCAGGTAGTTCTGTGTGTAGGTTGTTCACTCGAGCAGAGCTGAGGTTTTGGGTTTGCCCGTGTTATTTATAACCTGTAGCCACAGGTTATAAATCCACAGTTAACACTGTGTCTCACATCTTGGGAGGGATCTGCTACTAGAGGTGTTCTGCTTAGAGAGCAAAGCCCTCTTCAAGATGCCCAAGGAGAAAAGGCAGGTGTCTGCATGCGGAGTAAAATAAAAAGGAGAATTACAAGGACCAAGACTTTTGAGGCTGCCGAGCTCCTTGTAGCTTGGTACTGGAGTGACTCCTTATTCAACGTGAGGACTTTTCAGTAGGTGGTTGCAGATCCCCATTCGACTCATTGAGAAACATCCGTTTTGATAGTCTGAGGGTCATGCAAGACCTCACACCTTTCTAAACGAGCTGTTAAGGAGAGAAGGGGAAGTAGCTTTGTCAGAAAGTTATTTACACTTGTTATATGTGTACATATATATGTGTTTTTGTAATTACATGATATGTCTAGTATGCATCAATACACACATATAAGCCAGTATTTTCCTCCGAAATCACACAGCCTGAAACATTGCTGCAGCAAGTTTCTATTTTATATAGAAATAACGCCACGTGGGTGAATAACAAGCTGCAGTATTTCTGTTACGCATGCGGTGCCTACTCAGACTGCATTAATTACTGCTTAAGGACTGACCAGTTTGTTTGTTTTTGCTTTTTCCTGTTTTAGAAATAACCCTACATCTATTGCCCCAGAGACAGGAACTTGCACCATTTACAGCACGTTGACAGCGGGAGGGCTTGGTCTCAAAAGCAGCTTCTCTGTATTTTGTGCTTCTCTCTGTGCCTGTTCCTCATCCGTTCCTCAGCAGCCAGCCCAATTGAAAGGAATTAATTATGTTGGAAAACAACTTCTTTTTAAGCATCTGCCTTGCATTTAGGAAACCCTGTGCACCTTGATGTCTGCTGTACAACTGCTTCAGAAAGACACTGTGACACGTATCTGCTGTTGAAGGGTTTTTACCTCG
This sequence comes from Nothura maculosa, assembly GCA_032353885.1. NCBI lineage: Eukaryota > Metazoa > Chordata > Aves > Tinamiformes > Tinamidae > Nothura > Nothura maculosa. Next base: position 801,542 of record JAUBOD010001125.1, on the reverse strand, counting down.
CTTGTAAAAATTCCCTGAGACAGCGTAGTAGATGGTGAATCAAAGCACATGCATAATTCTTCAGCTATATTTAATGCTTATTTCTCTGTTTAAATATCTAATTGCATGACTGTTCTGTAAGACAGATCTCTGAGGCTTCTGGAAAAGTTGTAGCTTCAGGAAAAACATGGCCAGATACACGTTGCCACATTTTTTCTCTAATATTTTAATATGTAGTGGCACTCTAAGGAGACTACAGTCATAACTGCACTGATTTCATCTACACTCTCTTTTTCAGGCAGAGATTTTCTTTGCCATTTTATGAATTTTGCCATTAATATTTTCCGGATGTATGGTCAAAGAAATCATATTAATTAGCTGCCTTAAACAGGAGACTCTTTTAATACTTCTCTTCCAATAATCAGGACAGCCAGTGCTGAGTAGGTTGACAAGCCAGGGCAAAGGCATGAGAAGCATCAGCATGAAGGGGAACTGAGAGCTGAAGAAGGAACCCAATTAAAGAAACACACTGTAAATTTTCCAAGTCTGAAGGTATTTGCTAATCAACACCAGCATTTCAGTCTATTTTTGACCGTCATTGACACTTTTTCTTACATGAAGAAACACTTCTTTTGGTGGAAAGTAGCTTAGTTATGAAATACCATTTTGATGACACAGAAAATACTCAGATCTTTCTGTTGCCCATATTTCTGGGCGAAACAGGGAGGTGTCGCAGCTGCTAACCCTGTTTCTCCCTAGTGCTTTCAGTTCCACAGAGACTTCGTCAATGAATAAAAGCAGGGAGGTAAAATGCTTGTTAAAGCAGAGCAGCAAATTTCATACTGTAGTGGATTGCTCGACTGAGCAAATGTTTTTTGCCTTTTAACTGTTTAAAGATTGAAAATTCAGTGGCGTGTCTAGAAGATAGGTTTTACTGTGCTTGATTTTCTATAAAGTTCATTTTGGAAGACCAAAGCTGAGAATAAGATTTTCTGACCAACATCTTCTTGTGTTGTCGCTGTGTTCAGGAGCCTCTTCCTCCCTGTGACTGGTTCTCTGAAAGCCCTAAAGGGAAGTGTTAGGGGGAAACTTAGAGATGGTTCAAAGGTTATTTGCTGGAAACACATGTGATGTAGCACAGTTTGTTTGCCTCCTTGTAAGAGGAGAATTTGAGTTTTGTGCTTTTGTGTAAAAGGCATGTGCACAACATGGTAGCAGCTTAAAGCCTTTAGCTGCACGGAGGAAAAGGAGAGAATGTTGCAAGAAAAGGCAAAGAATCACAAGGGAAACGGTTTTAACTGCCCATCTTCTCCCACAAGCAGGGCGAGCTGCAGAAAAGAGGTCGTGCTGGTCTGTGAGCATCATATTGTAGGTGCATTTGTTGGGAGGTCAGAGCCGTGCTGATGTGTGGCCTCGGTTGTTGTGTGTTGAGTGGCAGCTTGGGGACCTGTGTCCCTTCTTTCCCTGCCTCTTCTGCCACCTGCTCCGTGGTTTTCCAGAGCAGTTTTCCATGGAGGTGGATGATGCAATGTCAGTTATTTGCTCTGGTGGCAGCCTGCTCAGGGCAGCTTCAGAAATACCCAGGTGGAAACGCGCACCCTGAAGCGACAGTCTCCCCTTTTCCCATGTCGTGTATCCACAACAAGAGCCATGCGAGAGATTCAGGAAAAGGGATAAAACACAATTATAAGCATATAATAAGCTTGCAACTTTGAAAATGATTTGGTATTTGAGAAACCATTAAAGATAACACCGCAGCAGTGCAGTGGCCTTAGCAGCCTGTTTGCTGCAACCTATAGTTGCTCCTAAGTGCTGGAGAAAAGCAGATCTCCAACTAGGTGCTGGAAAGGTGCATTTTTATGGCGTTTACCTAAAATAACCATCTCCTCAGCACGACAGGCTCTCCCCAGGGCTGTAAGGCTGCTCTTGACCTTAGGTGCCAGTCAAGCTGGGGCTGAAGGGCAAAGCCCTGAGATGCCAGGTGAGAAACCAGAGCACACGGAGCCACTTTGTGCACTCCTGGGAATTAGGTGGGCCATTTTCCCCCTATTATTAAGTGTATGACTAACCCATTATCTTAAAGCTTTCATTAAAAGAGCAGAATAGTATTCTGAGATTTCTTTGTTATCTCAAGAGTACATTATGTAAAGTGTGTAGTATTTTTAGCAATCTTTTTTTCTCTGGGAATTTGCAACCCATTCGTGACTGTCAAGAAGAAACAGTTGCCCTTGATTAGGTTTCCTACCTGGGTGCGAACAGGTGATTCATTCCTCACATGGTTCCTTCTTTTGCAAGTCAAAACTGGGGGGATATTTTTAGAGAACCTGCGCTCCGCACTGGGGAAGACCAACTTGGCTCTTCCTTGGAAATCGTACGCTTAGAAAAATGCCAGGTTTACTTGGTCCAGCTCTTTGTTAAACTCTGGCCTCCTACTTGCGCAGCTCTTTGATTTTACTCCAAGGGATTTGATTAGGTTCCTGATAAACTCACTGGAGGAAGACCCAGGAGCAGCAGCAGGCAGAGAAGTGAAGGTGTCGGGTGCTGGTGTTGCCCATTGAGGGTTCCTTGGGCTCAGCAGTGACAAGTGACTTCAGCTTCCTTCCACTAAGGCGGTGTCTGGGGTTAAGCCTGGATTGCTTAACTTGCCTTTCTTCCATCTCTGTTTAAAAGGCAGATATAGAGCATATTGCAAGAGCTGCTTTCCAAAAGTAGGGCCTTGCTTGTCCATGGCGTCTTTCTTCCAGATGAGTATTGTGGCATGATAAAATCTATAAGCACCTCCTTGGGATGAGTTAAACAGGAATAGACAGACTTTTAAGAACACTTAGTAGT
>JAUBOD010001125.1:732066-743570 GCA_032353885.1 Nothura maculosa | reverse complement strand
ATTTAGTGTAGACAAATGTCTGTGTGCAAACCTGTGTGTAGATGTAGACTCATCTACAGGGAGGTCTAAAATCTAGTTTCTGCTCTTTGTAATTACAGACAAATTTCCTTCCCCAAAATACTGTTCCACTTTTCCTTGTCTTCTTGATCTGCGCTGAAATCAACTAATAAGAGAGAGAGGTTTAGGGGGAGAAAAAGTATATGACAGATCATGAACATGGTAATGGATGCAGGATTGCTCATTGCCTATGGGTGTGCATGCTCGCTCCCAGCGGTCTGCAGCTGGGGTTCTGCAGTGGAATATTTTTTACCATCTTTGCAAATAAAACAGTCTGGTGCATGGCTTTGAGATGACAGGACAGCACCCTCCTTAGATAAGCTGTTCACTTTCCATGTTGGCCTTTCCAGCAGGGAATATTCAATTAGATGGGCAAGTCACTGGCTGACTTCTGTTGGACTGCACGGGTGACCTAGCGCTAGGGAGGGAATCAGACGCAAAATGTTTTTGCTTACACAGCAGCTCTGGAATCAGCTCAGAGTTAGAGGGTATTTTGTGTCTTTTTGTAGCCTATCTAACACCACATCCTTCCTCTTATTTCTGCTTTCCATGTCTCATCTATTGCTTAACTGTGGGTTTAATAGCTGATATTTACCTGAAAGTTGTTGGAAAAAATGAAGTCTCCCCTGGCGTGCGCTTGGTTGGATGGTCTGTTTGCAGTCTCCCTCTTTCCAGGACTGCCACTTCATGGGGAATGGGTTCTTACTCACTCGCTCACTCTTGTGTTTGGCAGGGGAAGGGGAGCAGGAAGGCGGATGAGAAGAAAACATCAAGTTAGATTAACTGAAAGATTAAAGCTCTTAAAGAACTGCTGACACGGTTTGTTCTTATGCACATGGTAAATATCAGAAAATACATGTGCAGATTAAAAGAAACCAGATGAGAGTAGTGAGAAAAAAAGAAAAGAAAAAGAAAAAAGTGAAGGAAGCAAGCAGCTCCACTACACTTATTGCAGAAAATATCATGGTAAATGGAAAAAAAAAGAAAAAAATGGATTAGTTCCAGGTAAAGGAAAAGCTTCTGGGTTGGTTCAGGGTAAAGGTTGGCAGCCAGTACCTTGAGACTCTGCCCCAGGTACCAAGCTGTTCAACCCCAATTTCAATCATTTGGATAGAGAGCAGTGTAGCTGCCATATACACAGTGCTAAGAATTAGGAGGGGCCTTTGGGACCTTCAAAGAGAGATTTTTAGATGAAATGCGGTGAAATGAGTACCTGTAGGTGTGAAGCAGCACAGATTGAATAGAAAGGCAGGATGTTCTCTGTGTTGTGGAGGTCCAAACTGTTGGTGCCTTCTCCTTGGGCTCTATAGGGAGGTCTCTGCTCACTACAACATGAAAGAAAAAGGTGACTTTCCCCTAATCCAGAGTAGGGTATCGGCAGCCATGGAGGGGAGGACAGAGCTCAGATAATGGAAAACTCTTGAACTTATTTTGGATTCCCCATGGTTGTGTTAATGCTTAATGCTCTGCTCCCTTTTTTTCCCGCTTTGTGAATATTGCACAAATTTTTAAACCTTTCAAGCTTTAAAAACCTTTCAAGGTTTAAAAATTGCACACCATTTTCTTCTCTAAACACAGGAACCACCGAGCTGAATTGGAGCTATTAAGCCCAAGCAGCCCGTGTAGATGATCATTGCTCCATCAGGCAGCAAGTGTGCACCCATCCATGCTGCCCTGAAAGGGGAAAATTACTTCTGTTGCACACAGTGACTGAGTTGATTGAAATATTTAGTGAGTTTTTCATTCATGCTTTATTATGAATACTCGCAAGCTCCTCTAGGTAAGAAGACAGCACAAATGTTCATCTTGGTGCAACGTTTAGGACGGCCTCATCAAGCGCTTGTTTGGGTGTGAGCTGGGCAGCATGTGCCGTGCTTGTGGGCTGGAGGTCCATGCATCTGCATGGATCGTGCAAAGCAAAGCCCTGTGAGCATCTGGCCATTGTGGCAGCTCTGGGCATTTTCTTGTTTTATCAAGAATGGGTTGGATTAGTGCAATCCAAAGGAGAGTTCCACCTGGGAACGAAAATGAGCAGCTTGCTGTAGTAAGGATTACGCTAGGCTGCTTGGTCCACATCTTCTTTCCTACTACACTGAGCATGGAATTGTCCCCATGGCCTGGAAAACAGTGACAGACCTGGTTAGGTCTAAATCAATCCTGGAACAGGGCAAAATACAGATTTTTGGCTTGCATGGAGCTGGAACACTGCATGTTAGTGCTGTTCTGGGGCTGAGGAACAGGAACTGTGTGGTCAACACACTGGATAGGAGGGTGTTTGAGATATCTGGGGTGATTCCTTGCTTTCCTGCCAGACTTATCTGGGCTGCACATCCCCAAAGCCCAGACAATAGGAATTGTCCGTGGAAGTCCAAGGCATTAGGTCTCACCAACCAGAACGTTGCTTGGGGCCAGAGCTGCCAACTGTAATTATGGACTTGGAAGAACATCCAGAGGCTCCATCGCTCCCCATGGCTCACGCCGGGATCCCCCCAGGAGCACAGAGAGCCATTCGTGCCTTGAACTGTGACTAAACCCATCCAGGCACCAACATCCTGGAGGTGCCATTGCCTTGTAACCCAGGCAGATATATAGCTAGGCTGCCTTCCTCCGGCTTCATAACACCTGAATGATCATAATATTAAACCAGCATAAAGAGCTCTATAATTCAGTGTCACCTCATTACGGTTAAGAGAAATGTCATGCTCCCAGTCACAGCCCCGGAATTGCTCTCCTGGCTGGCAGTACAAATTGCATCCAATTGCATTTCACGTGTCCCCAGAAAGCTGGAGGGAATGGAAAGGCTGTTTAACATATCTAGGTGTTTGGCGGCAGTTAGGAGGTAAATGGTATTTCAGGCTCATTAATCAAGGGTTCAGGAGGGAAGCAGAACGGCTCAGCATTGATTAAAGCTCTCCTTGCTCCACTTAAACACATCCTCGCTTTGAAGCCTGCCTTAAGAAGACGCTGTGTTTTAATGGCATTAACATGGAGCCGTATTTGTTTTTTCTGGCTGACACTTCCATCCTCAAGACTGCAAGGAGGAAAGGGCTCCCGATCCTGCTTCCGCTTCGGAGCGGAGCTGGCACCGGGATTCCAAGCTTGGGCTCCACTAGGAAACGTGGCCAGTGCCGTAAAAAGCAAACACAGCTTCAAAGCTGGTTTAGGGAGCAAAATAAGCTTTGTTGGCAAATGCAGTTTACGCTGGCACTCGTCCTCTCCGCTATGTGTTTTGCCAGCAGAGAAATGTGGCAGCTCTAAGTAAACATAATTTTTAAAAAATCCGCCAGCACTAAAGCTTGGCAGAGCCTAGTGCAAACCTGACATGAGATGCCAATTTCCTTGGCCGCTGGAGGGGTGAGAAAAGGATTGAAGCAAGAAAATTGTTGTTCTGGGTTTGGATTTGGGAGCGTTTCTGGTCAGCACGGGGTCTGGAAGCTCCTGGATCCGTGGATGGGAGCAGTTTGTCCAAGGCTGGTTCAGACCAACAGCCTATCATGAATGTCTGACCTCAGATCCTATGGAGCAGCAAGGTTGGAAGCAGAGGAAATGCAGGGATAAGGAATCTGTGCATTTTCAGGTGAAGGACAACACCTGAGAATTAATTATTTCCAGCTTTTGCTCTATTTCCCAGAGGTAGCAGCCTTGAAAATGCGGATATTTGAGGAACTGGTGATTTATGCAATTTCAGTGCTTTTGTGTGCCTTAATATTTTTTGTTGCAAATGCATCATTTTAAAACTTTGTTAGGAAAAACATTGTTATCGCAGAGCAACCTTCCAGTTCTGTGGTTGTACCTGAAGGGCTGGGGTTCATTATCTCGGCTTTACTGTGGATTTTACAACTCAGTTTTGGGACAAGGAGAGGATCTGCCCTCTTTTTACCTTTTGAGATTAGGACTAGCCAGATGCTGTCAAATTGTAAAGCAAGACTTGCAAAGCGAATAGGATTGACCCAATGCACAGCAAGGTTCCTCAGAGGTCAGATGAGATTTTATTGCATATTTAGGTTTTCTTTTTATTATTTTTTCCTCTCTACTTTTCTTTGCCTTTCAACATGTGTAGAGCCATATTAATGATAATATGGCAGAATGAGAAACCTCAATAACTATATATATTTATGTATGTATACATATATATATATATATATATATATATATATTTTCCCATTCCCAAGCACTGGACACTTAAAATCCTGTTTTATTTTGCAGAATCTAGGAGCTTTCCATGCTGCAGTTGCCTGCAGGACCCTCAGTTGCCAGCGTGCTGCAAAGCAGCAAGCAGGGTGTGAAAGAGGGAGCAGCATTTTGGACCTGAAGGTGCAAAAGAAAGTGTTGCTAGAGAGAGAGATGGGTCATGTTACCCTGTGTGATTCTCGCCTTTGAACAGAGATGCTTTGGGAGGGAGCCTGACATCCTCCTGGGATATCTGGAGAATATTTGTGCAATCAGCATGGCTGGAAATGGTCCTTCTTGCAGTAGGTTGAATGGTTCTGACCAGCTCTGTCCCAGCTCGCTGGGGTAAAGCTATGACTTCCTTGCTGGGGAAAGAAAAGCAGGAAAGAAATGGGAATGAAAGACATCAAAAAGGCAAATGCATGCTTGCTTCTTGAGAGGGAAGGGATATATGGAATATTTGGGGGGGATTTAGCAAATGCAACCAATGTCACGTGTCTCGGTGGCAACTTCATCCCGTGCACGTGGCTCCACTGCTGGTCCCAAGCCCCAGGGTGCAGCTCCTGCCCCTCCTGGGTGAAGGAATTCGCTTTACCCAGTTTTCCTTCTGCAATTTCTTGCATTTGCCCAGGCAGAAATGGCTCTTAAGAGAATTATGCTCCTTTTCTAAAATCGCCCCTAGTGCTGATTGCATAAAAAAGGGAAAAAATGGAAGGCTGTTGTGGCCGGCTCTTGAGCTGCTCTCATTGCTCTTATTTAAGAGCTCTTGAAGGAAGGAGCAAATAAAAAGTCTCTTCTCTTCCAAGAGCTGAAATCAGCCCAAATCAAGAGCCCATCTGTGTGTGGGTGGTGGGTAGAGACCTGAGTTACTATGGGCTTCCTGGCATCTCCATAAGGGACACATCCATAGAATTCCCATTGGGAAACCTGCTCCTGAAAGAGGGACAAGGGCTTATTTGTCCCTTACACAAAAACAGAGGATATCTATTTCTGGATGCACATTCAAGAGGCTCGATAACTCTTAACAAATACTATGTGGATTTGCACCTCCAGGATTTCCAGGATTGCTGCTCATCCAGCTCTCTGCTCCCAGTATTTTCTCCTCAGGGCTCACACAGGGATATCTGAATCATCTTGGACAACAAAATTCCCTTTTGGCTGCAGAAAAGCTGGATTTCAGCCTATTAATTGGGTTTCAGTGGGGGTGTTGAGCTCCAGACAGCCCTGTTAGGCAAGTGCATCCACGGGAATGCATTCGACTGCTTTCCTTTTCCACCCCCTAGCAGGCTGGAATATCAATTTTCTGTGAGGGGGTGGAATCCGCGAATTGAATTTATCTCTCTCAATCACATCAGGCTATAAGAAACGGTAGCAAAAATGATTTTTTTTTAAAAAAGAAAAGAGGAATAAAATGGAGATTTGTAAACCTGATATTTATTAAACATTATTTTCCATTATCAGGAAGCAGCTTGCTGTGGTTTTTAGTACTATTCGAGTAGTCTATGTAGCTTGATGGCTAAAAAATGAGGAAAAAATATTGCCAGATGTACCCAGGTTACTCAGCTCCCTGTGGCTTTTAATTTCTATTGAATAAAGTTGCCTGGTATCCAGGACCAGGTTTGGAAAACACTGTTCTTTCAGCAGAATATGATGTCGTGCTGAAGACAGTGAGTGGGTGCCACCAGTCTATAGCTCATGTTATTTATATCCTTCATGTCTGGTACAAGCAATAAATCTGCAAAGACAGTGAGGATCTCATCCAGCCGCCCTACTGGTAAGGGCATTTCTTTTCCTCATAAATTGAAACCTCATGTTTATTTCTTTTTAATTAAATACTCCATTAGCCAAGGACTGTGCTAAAATATTTAAAGAGAAGTAGTGTAATCAATACACCAACTGTGCCGTCACCAAAATAATTTATATTCAATAAATGCCAAGTTTCCTCTCTTTGCTGAATTATGAGGACTTCAAAATGGAGAGGAGGAACGGAGTGGGCTGAGACTACCCGTAAATGCAAAAGAGCTGTCTCTTTTTTTGACTCTCATGAGGGCATTCAGTCATGACAGTGTTTTAATAATGCCCAGTGTATTCATTGATTCAATTGCATGATATGCAACATTTCTCCTAAACTCTTCCTCTTCTTCCCAGATATGTTAAATATATATATATATATATATATATATATAATATAACTAAAAGAGTTTTACTGATTTTCCTCCAAGGAAATCTGAGAGCTTTTGCATCCCTGGGCTATCAGGTCTTCTGCCAAGCGAGCCCCAAACAGGGAAGGATGCCTTGGGAAGAGAAGCATGGAAATAACCAGGCAGAGTTGATGTTCAGACCTTGTTTCCTCTCTGCTGCCTCTGGGAACAAGGCTAAAATCGGGCTTTGAAACACTCAGGAAATAAATGTTTTATTTCCACTAAAATAAATATTCTGCAGTCACTCAGTCACTGCAGTTAGTAGTACCTGGAGGAGCTAAAACAGAAGCATAAAGTGTCAGATTTATTATCCTGCCTATTCTTGGCAGGTGCTTTCTCCCCCTCCTGCTATTGCTGTGCGTGTTGTAGCTTTTATGGGGTAATCAAGGGGAATTTTTGCAGCTGCTTTTCTTTTTCTTTTTTTTTCTTTCCCCCAGAAAAATATTACTTAAAAAAATCCTTTCTGAAGATAGTCTATCAGTAGGATTAGTTTACATGTGCTTTTAATGCCAGGAACCTCAGGCTGCTTAAGAATAATAAAAATGAAATGTCAAGCAAATAAAAGTTAATTAAACGCACAGTGAAGGAGGCTTAGCTTTAGCCCTAAAAGGAGCCAAGGATTCTGTAGAACATATCCATGGAGATGGTGAAATCCCTGGAAGCAAAGTGTAGAACATCCACCATCCCCAGCAGGAGATGGAGAAGGAACCTGAAATGCAATGTGCTCCAGGCCCCAACAGATATACCAGGGGTTATTTGTGAGAGATTTGGGGCAATAAGGCAGCAAAATCACACCAAGACATTATACATAGTTGTATATCATTAACATACTTGGAAAATTGTTGCATGGATAGAGCACAGTGCTATCCCAAGGCTGATGGAATGTGATATTTGAAGGGCTGACCCATCTTCTGCTCACGCTGGTGGAGCCTCCATGCATTTTATAGGACACTGGACTGAGTTCCTAGTTGCTCTCGGCACAATTATTCCAACGTTTTGGAAAAGCCACTACCATACGTAGATTCAGAGCATGCCATCATTTCAGATTCCAAGCAGAGAGAAAATGACTGAAATATTGAAGCTTTCTGATTGATAGGCATCTGTCAGGCTCTTTTTTTTCTTTCCCTTCTGCATCTCAGCAGATTTTTTGCTAGCACCATCTAGGAGTCATTTACGCCAAGGAGCTGATATTTCTGTAAACTCTCAGCATTTAATCTTTAACAATATAGCAGCTTTGTTAATCACTGTAACAGATTAAATTAAATGTTCCCTCTTTGAGTTGACCTAGTTTGGAGGTTAAAATTATCCAGCCTAGATGGAAAAAAAAGTCCTTAAAAAAAAAAAGACCGAGTCTCTCTCTTACTCTCTCCTCCTATATTTACAATTTTTGCAATATGAAAAGAAGACAAAATCAGCATCACTGGAAGGGCAGACTTCATCATGACAGGCTACTTTGTTTGGAGATGTAATTCTAGAACCAGAATAGCAGAGACCCCTAAGGAAAATCAGAGTTGTGCTGAAATCACAGGCCGGGTGGCCCCAGGAAGCGCCATTCTCCAGCCTGGGACCAAAGTGTTGCTTCTTGCTCGGCTTTAAATGGAGCAAGAGCTGGAATTATGGGGAGACTGGGAAATGTGTTTTCTACACCTCAGGCTTGACTGGCTGCTGCTTTCCCACCACGTCCCCTGGGATGAGAGCAAGTTGTCAGCACTGAATCACTGTGCTGGGTGGAGACGAAACCTGCTTCAAGCATCTGCACTGCAGGATGGGGTAGAGGACAGGAGGGGAAGACGGTGATGGAAATAATTATATAATCAGAGGTTTATTTTTCTTTTTTTTTTCACTAATATTTGCAGAAGCAAATCTTGTTCCGTTGCTGAACTTTGTGTGGTGCAAAGAGAGACAAGGCCAAATCGTTGCCTTTAGATTGGGGTGCATTAAATGCATGAAGAAGTAGAGCTGAGCATCTTTGCTAAGTGGTAAGTGGTGACTACACTGATGCACCTAAATTTTTTGAGGGAGATCCTCATGGAATCCCATGATTGCCTATGGGCATCCCATGACCTGCAAATTTTTATATGATTATTATTTTGGATGGGGGGGAAAAAAAAGGATCATTGTGTTGGGCTTGGAAACTAGTGAACCAGTGATGGAGCAGTGATCCATCTCCTGGGTTCTGGAGAAGAAAACTAAGAGAAAAGCTGCAAAGTGATGGAGTTGCCCATGTCCCTTGGGCTGTCGTGGTCCCATCCACAGCAGGGTGGCTTGGGAGGCCCTGAGAGGAGCTGCCAGTCAGCAGATGCATAGACAGAGCAGCACTGATTTATTAAGCACCCTTCCTAATTAGGCGCCGTTACATTTATTCTCACCAATCCTGGGAAAGGGCACTCGTGTAGCTGTTGAAGTCGTAAAACCCAAGTGGCATTTGAATCAGCATCTGGTCCTTATATTTCTGAAGAAGGATCCATGACGTGTTTGCTTTCGTTCTCCCCACACTTGGTGGCTTTCTGCTTCATGGCTACTTCTGCAGGATGAGCAATTGGGGCCTTTGTTGATGCTGCCTCTTGCTCCAGTTGCCCCAGTGACTGCAAAGCTCTGGATGCTGCCAGCTCCCTTCAGATTGATTAGTGCAATTGGCATATGGTTAATATTTGCTCCTCGCTGATGTAAAACTCCATTATTATTGGCCTTTATTAACTTTTTGGTGAAGGTCATCGCATTGCTTTATGGAGGTGCTTAAAATTTGCAGAACTTTCTATAGATGCTTTGATTGCATGCATAAAACTCGGAGGAGCTTTGGTAATAAAGCTTATTGAGCAGCTAGTAAATGTCCTCCTGTTCTAAAGGAGCTGCATGTGTTTCCTGGAGACTGATTCCTTGGCTTTGAAGAGCAATTCCCATTAATCAGAGCACATCTCAGCTGCACCCTGGCCTGTGTGTCTGGACAGGTTGGTGAGGGACCAAGGATGGCTTCCTTGTGAGCCGGTGTTTCCTACCTGTCGTGCTGGGGACATTTCCATTGTTGCACCAGGGACAATCTTTCTGTTATGTGGTATATAACTCTTCAGATTTTCTCTTTTAACACACAGTAAAACAGAAAAAAAAGCACTAAGTGCTAAAAAGATTTTTTTAATTGTTACTTTCTGATGATTTACTATATTTTAAAGAAGAAAAAGATATGATTTAGAAAAGCATGGAGCAACAACAGGGAGAAATTTCCTGACAGATGCAGCATGTCCATCCAGAGAGACATCCAGATGTGGCAGCAATGCAACTCTGGTAACGTCGAATGACTATTCCAGGAATGTGATGGGGACGAGAAGAGCGGGCCAAGGTTAAACAGCCTTTCAGTCCTCCCCTGGCAACTGAGCGCAGAAGTTTCCTGAATCATCCATAATTTATATTCCAGATAAAGAGTTTCTTGGTGACTTATTTTCAGCTTGCATGTTCTGAGCCAGTGTCAGGAATGAAGGCTGTGCAATTAATTCACTTATCAATCACATTTATTAAATAGAGATTGTCTCATCTGAATTACAGAGAGAAAAATCAGGCAGATTAATGTCTTTTCTGAACGGAAGCAGAAGTGGTGATCAGACCTGGCTGAACGAACCACAGGATGAGTTCCCGTCATTTCTGCAAACCCCAGCGCTTCCTTGAGTCATGATTCTCACTGTCCCTGGAGCAGCTGGACATGGTGGCCAATCTGGGACATCTCAACCTGGTAACTCATGTCATAATTCATGCCAAATTGCCAACATCCATTTATTTTATGGGTTTTTCTCCCTGCAGAACAGGTGCAACTGGTTGGTGTCTCCAAACTTTGTCCTTGGCCATTAGAATGGTCTAATGAAGACAGAGCATAATATTGTGGGAAGTATCAGGTTTTCCATTACGTGTCCATCGTTTGTCCAAAGCCCTCAGCAGCACAAACCTTCATGACAGAGACTCTGGGACACTTTTTAGCTCTCTAGCTTAGAAAGGTTTGAGGATTTAATGAGCTTTCGGTGAGCAGTTTTCTGGCCTTGGTGCAGATCCTTTCCTGTGATGTTGCTGCAATAGCTCATTGATGTTGTATTTTTTCAAGCAATTTCTTTTTACACCATCTCCTTAAATATTAAACGAGCGACTTGAATTAACTATTAATGCAAGACAAATTGATGCCCTTGAACAAACATAAAGCCTCATTCTTGATGCAAAGTCATTTTGTCTAGGCACTACTTAAGCAAGTGATTTGCAATTGCTGCCCCGTTCCTCAGTCCAGTTACTCAGGAACATGTCTGCACTACTGTGCTCTTTTTCAGAAAAAGTAATTTATTTTCTTGGCCAGTTCTATTTTCCCCTGTTAACAGGCTCTGAAGCAGTCCAAAGCAGAAGAAGAATGGGCATTCAGTCAGAGCAAGGACTGCAGGAAATATCAAACAGACAAGCTGGTAAATGTTGCGTATCTCAGACTGAAGAGTTTAACATAAACAAGAGGTAGAAAATACACATAGCCTCATTTCTCCTAAGTTTAAGACTGAGCTTTCCCAACCCATCTGTCCTGTGTACCATGCTAATGGATGTAGCTGAATGGATGTAGCTCTGCATTCAGTTTTGGAACTGGAGGAAGAATATGTCCAATGAGAAAATATGTCTTGTTAGAGATTAATTTATCCATTATACACTTTTTAAAGTCAACTTGTCTTGAATATTTAATTTACATTTCCCAGGTTCAGTAGCCTGAAAGCCATCATGTGTTTTGAAAGTGATATTTGCCTGCTCGTTAAATGCCTTTGGAGTCTGGGATTGAGTGGCCCTAGTGACATTTAATCAGAAATGTGCTACGATGGAGCCTGCATGGGCAGGACTCAGGCTGGGAGCACTGATGATTCTGGGAAAAGACATCCGAGCAGATTTCAAATCTGTGATTCAGGGTCCTCCGAGAACTGAAACCCTTGAAAGGTCTTTCGCTGAGAAGAGGCTTTTGATCCGCACATCCAAATCACCCCCTGGAAACTGGATTCATGGGCACTAAGTGGAATTCATTACTGCCTACATAGGCATGCTTGAATATCTGCAGGAAGCTCACCTGCTTGT
>JAUBOD010001125.1:596912-612777 GCA_032353885.1 Nothura maculosa | reverse complement strand
AGACACCGTTAGTGCCCATCGGAGCATTCTCAACATAAACATACCACGAGGGATGTGTTGGCGCCTCTGCAGCTTTCCGGGACAAGCAGAAAGCTGCAGAGCTCCAGCTAGGCTCCGGCTTTAGGCCTCCCAGACTGGGCTGGAGCCAGGGTTTACTCTGGGACAAGTCCCCGTTCTGCCCTGTTCTGCACCCATTTTTCATCGGATACTCCTCAGTAGGGTGTCATTTCCGACCTGCAAATCCAGGAATGCCCAGGCAAGGCTCAAGGGCAACACACCAGGGCGCCTGAAGGCAACAGCTTTTTAGTCACTCCAGAAGGAGCCAAGCAAGGGGTTAAAGGGTCCCTCTTTAGCCCATGAGGCCAATAATGGATCTCTGAAACCCAAAGCATCCCAACAACCAGCAAGTTCTCTTACCTGAGGCTGCTGGGCCATGTGTATATGGGGTACTGTATATGGGAGCTTTGCAGGCTTCCTTCCCAGAGCATCTCTGCCAAAAGGGATCACACTGGCTCAGAGCAAAGGAAACTAGCCAGGAACCTGCTAAATGCTCAGGAAAAGGTATAAAATCACAGGAAGTATCTAGTAGTACTCTCCATCATCAGCACTCTCATCTCCAACACCTTGCAGACCCATCTCTCAATCTTCCCAGGAGCTTCCCAGAGCCCAGGAAGCAGAACATAGATGTGATGTAATGAATGTATGCTATTTATAGGCATATAATTCCAAAAATGTATATACATATGTATAGATGTACATAAACTTTGTCTTCTTGAGCAGCTTTAAACAGTTACACAATCTCAGGCACACGCAAGTTGATATTTAAAAACCATTGATACGCTTAAGCCTCCCTTTATGTAAAACTTCAATGCCCATTGGGGAAAGAATAAATTTCCATATACAATGAAAACAGCTGGTGAGCGAGCAGATATAGAATGAAGAGAAGAAGCCCCATGCCATGTCCAGTGCCTATAGTGCAGGCCCTGGCCTCTCTCCACTGCCCTCCAGGGCTTCAGCATCCCTGAAGCAGCTCCCTTTGCGCAAAGAGGAGCTCTCCTGATGGCTGTTGAACTGAGAAACACGGGTTTTGAACAAGTGATGGAGCTTCTCCTGGAACTGGTTCCCAATAAAACAGTACAGCAAGGGGTTGATGCAGCTGTTGGCAAATGCCAGGCAGATGCCAAAGGGCAGCGCCGCGTCAATGACGCCCATCACGACACAGTCCTTAATGACGCTCATATGAGCCAGCGCATCCAAAAACGTTAACACATGGAATGGGAGCCAGCAAAACAAGAAGGCCACGACAACAGCAGCCACCAGCTTCAAGACTTTGTCTCTTTTCTGCTTATTTTTCCCAAACTCCCGTGCTTTTAGCAAGTGCCTCCTGATCCAGAGGTAGCACGTGGTGATCACTGTCAAGGGGATGAAGAAACCCAGTGTGTTCTTCAGGAAGGCTGTTCCCACAGACCATTTTGCGTAATTCTCATGAGGAAAGGCCATGATACAAGCATTTACCCCCAAGCTTTTAATGTAGTGTGTGTCACGGAAATAAAAAGTAGGAAGGGAGGAGAAACAGGCCAGGCTCCACACCACCAGTGCTACGACATGCGCCTGCTGCACAGTTCTCCTTTGGGAACGAATAGGGTGGACAATAGCATGGTACCGGTCCAAACTCATGCAGGTGATGAAAAATATGCTCGCAAACATGTTCAGGCACAGGATGGAGCTGGAGATTTTGCACATGAGGGATCCGAAGAGCCAGTTGTATCCGTGTGCATAGTAGGTCGCCCAGAAGGGCAGGGTAACAAGGCACAGCAAATCCGCCAAAGCCAGGTTGAAAATGTAGATATTTGCAACCGTTTTGGGGCCGCTCTGACGGCAGAGGACCACCACGACCACGCTGTTGCCAACCAAGCCCAGGACAAAAACGATGGAGAAGAGCGCTGGGATTAAGGAGAATTGGTAGGTGGAGGAGGTGAGCGGGCAGGGAGGTGGCACGTGTAGTGCCCCCGATGTGTTGGCCAACGCTGCGTGGAGGACCTGAAGGGTCTCCCCAGTGCTGAGGACCAGGGAGAGGTTGCTGTGCATGGTGGCAAGAAACGTCCCGCTGGGAATCCCCGTCCTAGCAGCGCTCTTCCATCACGTCCCACCTGTGGAGCACAAACCACGTGTTAGAGATGCACGCGGACAGCGTCTCCGGTCTGGCCTCACACAGGCACAAGGCAATCAAGTCACTTAAAACGATGCCGGTGAGCTGGGGGCTACAAATAGCGGACGCTCACGCAGGCCCACGTCCCTCCGTCCTACTGGCAGGACACCTCTAGCCCGAGGGAGGTCACGGCAGGTTTTAATTAGCCTGGCAGAGAAGGGAGCAGCTGGGTTTTAGCTGCGATTAGGCAGTAATTTCTGCGGGCAGCAGAGCAGAAAGATTATCGATCCAGGAAGGGCAGATTCTTCAAGGGGCTGCTGAGACCCAAAGGCAACACCTGAGCTCCGTGCAATGCTTTTGCTCAGCTTTCTCAGGCTATTTCCAGCGCTCTTTTGAGTCACAATAAAGCAGAGGCAGCACTTGCCAGCAGGGATCAAGCACTTCACACCCACAAATCTCCCAGCACTTCACAGGCACCAACGTAACCTTTTAATACGGCTATTAGGGAGGCAAGCTTTGACTTCTGTAATTCACAGGGCTGGACACAGAGACACTGAACAGTCTTTGCAAAGCATACAGACCAATTTCTTCTCAACACCACCTGCATCTCCTGTCCCCTTTATGGGTTTTAATCAGAAGAGCATAACTTTTTTTCCAATGTAGATATAAGCAACAAATGCTCAACTGCCTGAGCCTTGCAAGGGCTGGTTTTACCAGTAATATTTGTCATCCACTTAGAAAGATCAGGACTGGGCTTTAATATGAGAAAAATAGCAACCTATTGGCACAAATAGAACTCTCCTCGGTCAGCCTTTGTTCCATCTCTCTAAGTCTGCACTCTAAGCTGAGCTTCCAGACTTATTTCAAACTTGCAGCCTTTATAGCCAATAAAAGAGACAGCATATCCAAATATTTCATTGTGAACAATAGGAAAGCAGTTCCTTCTTAATCAAGTCCTTATGGCACCAGTCTGTCTTATAAGCATTCTCATGGAGCTGTAAAACAGCAGGAATTTTGACCAAGTAAAGACAGCAATGTTGAGGAACATTCCCTCATTTAACAGAGGGCAACTGATCATTTCAAAAGTATTTTTCTGTATTAACAGTTTAGTGTACCATCGCTTACCATCCACTCCGTGCAAAATACTCCTCATACAACTGTGATTAGTCTGAAACAACTGATTATATGGTCTCAACACAAAGAAAATTCGAGAAGAATATGAATGCACGATTCTGCCTGTGTTTCAAGTCCCACGTACTGGATTCTAAGCCTTCCTATGATTAGACAGATCTCAGACCAAAGGAAGGGTTATTTGGAGAGATGAGAAGAGACTCACAGGGGTGTCTAAAGTCTCCTTTCTCCCTCAACTCTCATGCCTTGAACCTGACACTTTAATCATAGATGCTGAAATTTTAGAAATAACTGCAAAGCCTTATGTATTTGACTTAACACTAAGTAGAGGGACCATTTAATGATCGCTATATTCTCAAGAAACTTTCCTTTGCTCTGTGTAGGAATAACAAATGCTTTAGCTTTGGAACTGCTTCCAAGAGATGGTCAGACAGCCACACAAGTTACTTTATCACAAAGCAAAGCAGTTAGAAAACGTACCTTTAAAACCTCACCTGCAGCCAGAGTTCTGGAATTAAATTCGCCTTTTCTCTGCTTTCCTTCTAGTGAGCATCACCCCCAGCTCGCTTGCACGCTCCATTTTCCCGCTGAGAGACTTTATCCTACATAACTCGAGGGCTGAAATGGGAATGCCTGCCAGCGTCTTTTCCTTTTGGAAGCCAAGAAGTTGGAGAGCCCCCCTTTCCCAGGCCACGTGAGCACATGCAGTAAATCAGAAGAGAGGAACGAGACAACCAGAAAGACAGAAAGAAAGAGGAAATTTACTGAAATATCACTCAGCTCTGGGGCTGCACCAGGGGAGCGCATGGTTAAAACCAGCAGCTCATGGTTAAAGCCGGCAGCTCGGCGAGCCCATGCTCTCCGCTGACAGCCCGCTTGCACAGCTGAGCTTTCCCATCTGCTGCTCTGGCCTCCTTCTCTTCCTCCTCCCCTTGGGCTGAGCTGCTGCCTTGCCCAAGGGGCTGCTGTGGAGCAACTGCTGGTGCAAAGAAGAAGCCCCTGTGCCTGTCCTTGTTCCTGGGCTCTGTGACCCTAAGCTAAGCTTAAATGCATCCCTTGGCAGTCAGCACCCCTGGGCTCTCCATGCAGCCCAAGGCAGCAGCTCTCATTCTCACGTGCAACCTCCAACTTTTTATTAAGAGAGTGCAACGAGCTGTGCTCAGACAGGAGCTCTTGCTACTGGCTTTGTGCACAAATGGCTACATCAAAGACACAGCTCCATCCTTCATCAAATGCCCAGGACACTCCCTAAGTAGGGAAAAGAGTCAAGAGCATGAGAATGTTTATTTTGCAATGATAACAAATCCAAATTGTTGTTTAGATTTGAAGTTCTCCTTTCCAGATGCACTTCTGATCCTTATGGCTGCTTGCGGTAGCTACTCTGCTCTAGCACTGCCTCAAGAGCTGCTCAGATCCTTGTGCTGGCTCCATGTCTCCTGGCAGGAGAGAGATGGGCCCAGGGCAGTAGGACAACAGGGTCGCACCTTGGGCTGCTCTCCTTTTCACTGACAGGCTGTGGAGCCAATTCCTTATCTCAACTCACCTTCTCACTCCAAAGCTCCAGTTAGCCACATGCAGATATTTCTTTCCCCTTCCTACTTCCATTGGTGTGCTGTCAGCATGGGAAATGTCTGGAAAAGAGAAGTCAACACAGATGCCCAAGCTGTACATGCATGAGTCTCCTCATGCCCTATGATGCTGCCACTGCCCTATTTCCCTGCTTCATCCCATTTCCAGGGCCCAACTCCTAAACCCAATGAATTCCCCCTGCATTTGCTGCATCAGGGTTCAGTACAGGGCAGCCATTGCACAGACAGAAGCAGAGTCCTCAGGCTTTTTACAGTTGCTCTACTTGGAGAGTTACCAAAGTGGGGAGTTTTCTCTGCAAAAAGACTTGATTGGTGTTAAACTGTGAGGAGGTGGGGCTTTCTGGGATGCAGAAATTTGGAGAGGGATTTTATGCATGTCTTATACTCCCGCTGGAGCGCTGGTGCCCAAGGCAATGCTTGCCTTGGTACACTAGGGTCTTAAGACCATCCTGCAGACCTCTGTGCTCCATCAGTTTTGATAGTGGGTTTCTTTGCCAATCAAATGCTTCAACAAGGACACAGAACTGTTGCTATTGATTGCTATTTTGTCTTCTTTCCTGGATCCATGACTTCAGCTGGAAGCAGCTATGGGGGATCACTGGTTTTCCACCCCCGGGTGCAGAGCACGGCAGAGGCAGCGCAGAGGAAAGAGGGCCGTCCCATCCACACAGAGCAGAGGTTTTCCAAGGCATTTACTTTACGAGTTGTTTTTGCCAAGCTGACAGCACTGCCAAGACTGTGATTAGCCGCCACAACATTGCTTGTTCAAATAATGAGCCTTAAGCATTTTACAAGTTACTAAAAGCGGTAAGGGAAACAAGTGCATAAAGTGACTTGGGAAGTGTTCTGCGTCTGCTGCTATTAAAGCACCCGGCGCCTCTGACATCTGTGGCACTCGGCCGCATCCCAGGGGAAAACCAACAGGCATTAGGGCTTTTCCTGCACCGGATGCACAGTTTCCAGCACTTGAAACCTACTTTTGATGCACAACATGAATCACATTCAGCTTTCATGAAGCGTTTCCTTTCTTGCGCACCATGGGACCATGCTCCAGGGAACAGCTGGACTTGCCAAGCCTACAAGAATGGACCAAAACTGCGAACAATTTGGTACTTCCAGGCTTTTGGGCCTAAAGGACATACTGAACCAAGGAGACACTGAGCAGCTGCACGTTCGTGCTGCACCGCTGCGTTTTAGGGCTGTTGAGCAATATCTGGCAACAAGAAGATCTGAGAACTGCAGGCTTTTGGTCTCTGGAGGTCTCCGGGGTGAAACCAGCTGCAAACCAAGCAGAATTAGTGACAGAATTGGGCTGAAACATGGCAACGCTGCTGGATTTATGGCTCTAAATAAAGCATGCTTTGTATAAAAATGACAAGGGAACAAGCAATCCATCTTCTTCAGCCTGAGCTATGGAGGTTTAGCTAGAAGAGAGACAGACTGTTCCTGATGGGGGATGCAGAACAGCTCATTCATCCCTGCAGGGACTGGAGATCAGGCTGTTCCACAGGTACACGGGAGCAACGATGGGGAGCGCTGGTGTCCTCTGCTCAGCCACAGCAGGAGGCTGTGGAGATACCAGCCATAGGAAACACTGCTCCAACACAGCAATCCTGGGACAACCTTCCCCTTCAAGGTGGGAGCAGAGACCAGACTTCTTGGTGGCCCAACCTGCACCCTCCCACCGGACACAAGCCACCAGTCACCAGTTTGCCTCCTGCCAAAGCCACAGCACTGCTGCTCTCAGGGTGAAAAGCAGAGCTTGGGACCTAGCTTGCTAGTGGCAAAGTCTGTCCTAGCTAAATAAATGATGTTGTTTACAGCTGGAGGATGAGCCTTGTTACACAACACTGGGGTCCCGGCCAGGCTTCCAGGGAGAAGCTGTTCTTCAGGGGGTCATTGCTTGAAAAAAATGAAGAAGAAAACAGAACTAGTTGAAGCCAATGCAGTGATCTAATGGCACAGGAAAACCTAAGCTGCTTTTGTAGAGAAAAAAAAAAAAGGATTTGCAAGTAAACTTGTCTAATTCTTACTTCCCTTTGGATGCAGGGCATGTTGGCAGAACTGGCAGACAGGGAAGTACTACGGTAAGATGCAACAGAGGGAGAGGAAATTCAAATTTGGAAATCATCCAAAGAAAAATACTGAGGCGGTACAAGAAATTAAGAGCAAGGAAATGCACTGGAAGGAATGTGAGGGCTGGAAGAAGGTACTTTAGACATATCAAAAATTTGAGATCTCCAACATGAAAAAGAAGGGCAAAACCGAAACACGGAAGGAAAACATTGGGAAAGCAATAGCCATAATTGTGTCACTGGTTACTCTCATGGCACATGGTCTGCAAGGCCCAGGTCTACTTCTCTTGGAGTCATTAACAAATAAGCAGAGTGCTGACCACCAGTCCCTGGTTGCCAGGGACATTAATGAGCCCAGAGGCTCATCATATCTCATACAGGATTAAGGAGAGCACAGGAATCTGAGGAGGACTCAGCCCTGTTCTCTCACAGATTCAGTTGCTTCTTTCCAGAAGGCAACACCTACATGAGAAGAGGGAATATGCATTGGGTCTTGTAAATGAAAACAGATACTTTATGCTCTGGATACGGGATGAAAACCATGCAGGGGCCCAGGGACATGAGCTTTTAGGGCTCAAGACTGGCTCCAACTGTTTGCTGGCACCATTGACCTGAGGCCACCGTGGCCACAGTGCTCTCATGTGCTCAATTACTGCATTGGGGAAGGGGACACCTGCTTTGCCTGCATCCCAAGCCATTTTCAACAGAGACAAGGAGCCTGGCCTAGGAGAGCTGCCTCTGGACAGATCCTGAGCTTAAAGCTCGCACACTCAGTGAAAGGTTTGTGCAGGGCTGGAGCACCACACATGGGCTGAGACCCTGCCCGTCTCCCAGCAATGCTCTTTACAGCACGGCGGTGCTTAATCAGCTTTTATCCGCCTAAAGGCTTTATCCTCCTCGGTCTGCGGCGGATGCAACCAGCTAAACTGAACCTCCGTGTGTCAAAAACAGCCCAGCTCTCCTTGCTACGCTCACGGCTCACCTACCCAAAAGGTAGGAGCTCTTTTTTTTTGCCTCCTTCTCTAGTGCCTCTCAAGTATTAGATGTGGGCTGTGGCTCGTGGCTGGTCATGTTCCTCCTTGCTATACTGGTATTTACCTGTGCAGCAAAGGCTGCTCCGAGCACCAACGTTTCCACTTCGTGCCCGCGCATGTGCAAATGCGCGCCCGAGACGGTGACACGCTGCAGCCGAGCCGGGCTCAGCGCCCTGCCCGCAGAACTAGCTGCCTCCACCGTCTCCCTGAACCTCTCGCACAACTACCTGCGGATGCTGAGCCCCAACGCCTTCGGAAACCTGACCTCCCTCCACCGCCTCTGGTTAGATGGGAACAGTCTGACGTTCCTGGCGCCGGGAACCTTCCTGGCTCTGGGGCAGCTGCGGGAGCTGCATCTCGGTGGCAACACGCGCCTCACCTCCCTGCACCCCAATGCCTTCCGTGGGCTGCGAAACCTCACCAGCCTTGACCTGTCCCGCTGCAACATCTTTGAAATCCATCCGCTGCTCTTTTCCCACCTGCCCTCCCTGGAAAAGCTTAACTTGGCCTCCAACAACATGCGCTACGTCCCACAGGCCTTTGGGAACCTCTCCAACCTCGCCACGCTGTCGCTGGAGGGAAACCACATCGAAGCGGTGGGACGAGAGTCCCTGCGGGACCTGGGTGCCCTGCAGGAGCTCAACCTGAGGAGGAATCGCATCTGGACTATCCAGACAGGCGCCTTTGCCAAGCTCCTGCGGCTAGGAGTGTTAAATTTAGGCCACAACCACATTGCCCATTTGCCTAATCGGCTTTTTGACAGCTTGATCCAGCTCAGAACCCTGCACCTGGAAGCCAACAGGCTCACGGGCATCGGCTGCACCTTGGGACAGCTGCCCAACCTGAGGAGCCTCTACCTCAACAACAACCAGCTCTCCTCCCTGGCCCGCTCGGCCTTCACCCGCTCCACCAAGCTGCACTTGCTCCACCTCAGCAAGAACAACCTCAGCTCCCTCCCCGCCGGCCTCTTGGCCAAGCTGCCACGCTTGAAGCACCTCTTCTTGTCCCACAACCCCTGGCGCTGCGACTGCCGCCTCTTCTGGGCCTTGCGGCGCCCTGCGGGCTCTGTGGAGGGCCTGCCCTGCACCTTCCCACCACCCGGCCTCCTCCATGCAGACGACTTTGCCAACTGCCCCCTGCCACCGAAACCGGCCACCGAGGACGAGTGTGGGGTGGTCGGTGGGGCCCCAGGGCCATGTGGGCCCCCAGTAGGGCTGCTGCCCGCAGCAATGGCTGGTCTGGCATGGGCCTTGGTGGGCAGGAGTGGCACCGGGATGGCCATGCTATGATAGCACCAGAGTATCACAAGATGTTAATGAACATCTGCCCTTTCCCAAAATACATTTTCTGCGAAGGTGGGGTCTCAGGAAGCACTGAGATAATCCCATATGACCTGGTTGGACAATAGTGGAGTATATTCTTAAATACACTCACTTAAATTCATAAGAATCAACTGCTTTTCTTATTCAGCAATTGTTAAGGCTAACAATTGCCTTTACCCTCTAAATAGATGGAAAAGTTTTTCTAAGTAGTTGTACCTCCTTACTGTCTCATCCCAGTGTTGTAGCTCCCAGAGCACTGAGGCCCTCCAGTATTTCCAATTCCCACATCTCCATGACACCCTCTCCGCCCAACCCTTCCAGATGTTGAGCAGATCACCCAAATACTGTGGCCTATGCAATCCATGCTCAGTCCTGGGCAATGCTCATTGCAATACCCAGCATCTGCCCCTGGATGGCACCAAATTCCAGACTAACCACTACAATTGCGTGGAAAAGATCAACCCTAGCAGAGCTTTGAAATTCTCAATGGGCTAGAGAGCATCCCTATGCATGGAACAAGAGGAAAATTGCAAGCAGCAAGAGCGCTTCTTATTCCCGTGTAGCAGGCAGGCCACCAGTACCTCGAGGCTTTGGAGACTCTACACATATTGGAGTCAAGATATGTTTCTCACCAGATCTCTGGTTAAGAGGCTCTCTAGCCTCAGCAGTTTCCACTTTCTGAGCTGCACTACAGCACACTCATGCTAGCAGCACATCAAGCAGCAGCAAGACACATGTCTGCACCACAGATAACTGCAGTAGCAGTCACAAGATGTCTGCATATCTCCCTGCCGCTCCACCATTGAGCCAGAGCATCAATGACTGTGCCAATATGACTGCATTTAATTACCCAAAATATCCAACAAGAGGAAAGGAAGAGATGTGCAACACTTGCCAGCAGCTGCAGCTCTTCCAGTTAACGCCTGCTTCAACAGAAACTGTTTTCTGCTCCTGTTCCAATTGCAGCTTCTCCCAGAGGAAAAGGTCATGGATAGAGGTGCCCCACTTTTGCCACACGAATTACTTCTGTTTTATTAAACCATAGAATCACACAACACGGCTCAGGGACACTGAAAGCTTCAATATCAGAACCGAGCTCCTCCACAGCAGCAACACAATAGGATGATTTGGAGCACGGGATGGAGAATACAGCCACTTGGTTCCTGCAATCTGCACCAAGCATTTCACTCAGAATGGGTGAGAAGTGTCAAATGATTGAACCTAGCAGTGCTCCACCTCCTTCACTACTGGAACCAAGTTGGGCAACACGCAATGTGTTCATCAACAAGCTCATCCCAGTCCTGGCAGCAGACAAGCTGCAGCCTGTCTCTTGGGCAACTCACACCTACTTGTTTTCACTGCCAAAATCATCACTGGAGCTGCAAACAGGGCAGGAACAGAGGGCCAACCAAGCAGGGAAGTTCACTGAGGTTTGTTTGCATGACACCAAACCCATGTAAGTTGTCCCAACAGTCCTGTGGTTTCCAGGCACAAGGCTGAATTGCAGCTCCACGGTGCAAGCAGCAGTTTTTCTCTCCTGTGCTCGCAGGCTTTGCTGCAACCAGGGCACCCTCCGTGCACAACCCCACGAGGCATGCAGACACCAGCATAAGCAGCAATGACTTCAGGAAGCAGTTATAAAAACCAGTCTGCCAAAAATACAAGCTGAGAATAACTTCATCATAGCACTCGTTTTAATAGTCCCCTTTGCAGACTGCTTGTGCAACTGCTCGAGCACGCCACAACTCGAGGCGATTGCACAGCTCAGCACACCTAGCGCAAAGAAATCAAGATCAAACCAAGTGCAGCCAAAAGCAAATGAGCTTCGACCTGACAGTAATTGCTAAGTCAATGTAAATAAGGAGGAAAACTTGTATTTAAATGTTCTTTTTATTTCAACTAATGCTTTGCCACCATATTACATCACTTTGAATAGCTCAGAATAGCAATATGATCTCAAAATATAGCAAACAGCTTGCCAAAGCAAGATAATATTAACTCCTAAGGATACAGCATCTTCCATCTTTGGCGACAACGCTTCCTTTTATCTGTAAAAATATTTTTATGTTCCACCACATTGCTGTTCAGTTTATTGAACCCTGCTGCTTATAACATTTGTCTCTTCCCCACACAAAACCTCCCCACAATTAATTATGGTTTTATATCCAACAGCATTTTAAATAAAAAAGTTATAGTTTTCATGCAGTTTTTTGTAAAAATTATTTTCTAGGTGCACTCAACTGAACCAAGATGCATACAAAAATGCATTCACTTTCACCCTCAGGTGCAACCGTGCTATCAGCAACATGATATCGTGAGCTACTACGAGAGGTCCAAGGATGGTGGTATCTTGTATATAGTCTAACTTAAAAAAAATATTTTATATAAGCAGTAAGAGGAAAAAAACTGCCATGCTTTATCTGTAATCAAAATAGTTAGGTTTATAAAAAAGCACCATGTACAGAGAATACCATAAGAAGATCCATCTTCAAATTTATACACACTTCTCATTTAACATCATGAGCTGGCCTGCAGGTCCCAACTGGTACTGTAGCTTTGCTTGCAAAAGTAAGGAAGTGGTCAAACCTAGACTAAGCTTGAGCCATATGATACAAATTAAACTGGATTGCAGACAGAAATAAGATGTTTCCATTACAACTCATACCAACCACCGTATGGCCCCTCAAGGGAAAATAAACAAACCAAAAAAATCATGCACCAAGGATCTGAGAAATAACAAGGTGAAAACAGCTCCAGAGCAGTATTGCAAGATGCTGGTCTGTTATGAATGCATTTCTGTGAGCTCTTGATAAGTTAAACTTTCCTTTGGGAAAAGAGCACGTCAGTTGGTTAAAACTCCTCTCCCTGAGAATTTGATAAGAGTTTGTTTCGCAAAGCAAAACAAAGTCCTTTGAACTTCAGCAGTTCCTAGGCCAACAGCATTTCAATGTGGACACAGCTGATCTGCTACTCATGCACCCAGAGTGGCAGGTTGGGTTTTTTTGTTGCTTTTTGTTATTTTAATTTTACATGTATCAGCCCTTTTATACTCGCTTCATTCCTCTGCCCATCAAGCAGGCAAACACGGTCATGACCATCTTGGGTTTCACTTCCACGAGATCTTCTGGAAGGGCATAAACTCTGGCACCAATTCTCCTCGCCATGGACACAGCATACCTGTTTGCCATGAAAAGATGAGTGTGTCAGCACTTGCAGACTGCTACTTCTGGATAAAAAGCCAGCTCCTCCTCTCTCCTACAGAATTTCCATTCCCACTACCCCTCTATTAAGGCTGAGAAAAGGATTCTATACGTGCAATAGTCCAACCACACCAAATCTATTTTTTTTATAAAATGCATTTTGACCCTTTGCCATGTTCTTTCCTCGAGTACAGGGAAGTGTCTTTAATAGGTGCACAAATTCACCTTTGAATGCCAAGTTCATTTTATCAACACTTAAGAACTGTAATTAATGTTTGCTAGGGCTAATAGTTAGCATGGGTAACCAAGGATTAGTCAGCTAATATTTACATTTTTCACTGTGTGCTTTTTATAGAATAATCAAGACATACTGCTATCTGCCACAAAAAATGCTCTTATTTTGCTACTATAGTGCAATCACAGAAAACACCTATCCAAGGTCTGTTTAAATAGTCCTACTTGAAACCTAAAAGCCTGTGATGATTCAGTGAGATGAGTTGGGCAAACCCAGCCCAGGGTTCGATTTCAAAACCTTGAGCTATGGCTGAGCACTTCATATGCCAAAAGGATGAAAAGCAGGATATCATTGCTAAGAAGCTCTTTGGTTCTTCTACATTCCTCTGCAGCCTGAAGAGCACGACAAGGAGAGGAACTGGATATCAAGAAGTGCTGCCTGTCTGAAAGGCATTGGCTTAACAGAGATCAAAAGCCACAGTAATGCAGTAAAAACACCTGCAGCTTCAAGTCAGGCCCCAGAAGTTAAACTCTCTTGATGCAACGCAGCTTTCAAGCTAGCGGACTTACTTAGCATTATTTTGTTTGTCATCTTCTGATAGATGACCAGTCTTTACAAGGTCATAGTTGATACAGCCAGGCTGTATAGCATCAATTAAATCCACAACTGCCAAGCTTGTGCTGATAGTCTTGTCCTAGAAGGAAACATACATATATATATATATGAGCAGACAAGTAAAGATATATGTCTAATCCTTAGCACACTTCTCACCTTCATCTGCCTGCTCTGGAATGTGTAATAAAAGACTTAAGTGAACTCGTTCAAAGCAGTGCTGTCAGGGATTATTCCCAGCTGGACCACAGGCAAACTAAACTCCTGCTTCTCCTTCAGCAGCACTACAAGATCATTATTCCAGCTTGAAATAAGGATTGTGGTCATCCCTACTGCTATTCCCCAACACAGGGACTCCTAAGCATCTCTTGTGTAGTAGCTTGAAGCCACTTTGTTGCCAGCACAGGCTGAGTTTGGTCCCTTTTTCACTCATTTCTCCTGTGCACCTCCAACTGCAGCAGACATGGGTGTGGGGCCCATTCCTTGCAAATGCAACAGGGGAACCTGCACCTTGAAGTTCTGGATGCAGGTGGACTTGCCAGCTTCTTTCAGGGTCCTGTTTACCCAGTTGACTATAATGTCATCATTTGCTTTTTGGCCATCACCAAGGTCCTCAAGCACGTTCAGCGTGTACCTGAGAAGCAGAAGGGAGAAACAAGACTAACTAGGTAGAGCTTTAAAAAGTCCTATCTAGCATGCAATAATGAACTACCATATGTATGTATGTAATAAACAAACACATGTGTGTTCGCATGTTTAAATGCATCCTATTATAATCTTTCAGAACAACATAAGAGAAAGGGATATCAATTATGATCTGTCACTCAGTCATTCTCCTCCCCTCTCTCATTCCAATGGGAATGGTATTAGAAAGCCGCCCCAAGGATGGAGGTTTTGCAGCCTCTCTCAGAACCCTATTCCAATGCAGAGGGGCAAACCTTCCCAACCATCATACTCCCAAGTGCTGTGTGTTGGAGATGGATCTCACCTTCTCATCAATTGCCAGACTAAGGCTAACGTCAACGTTGGGTTTCCATCATTCAGATCCTGTCCTCCAATGCCAACCAGGGAGAATTTAGCTGGATGTCTCCCCAAATCTACAGCATAGTTGCAGTTTTCTAGCTGCACAGGAAAAAGAGTTCGAACAAACAAAAAGTCACCCAGATATATTCAGCTGCAAGTCTCAAACAGAAATTTCTAAATATCACACATCTAGGGCTTCTAAAGCCTTTTGAAGTGCTTACCTTTTTCATATTTGCACCAAGCTTAGGGTACGGAGGCTTGTTAACCTTATTCCAGTCAACAGGAACTTTAATCTTTTCATATAATTGCAGGATTACAAGTGCATCTTGCAGATCACTAAAAAGGAAAATATCAATTAACCTTAAGGCTTCAAAACATCAGCACACTTTGACTTTGCTGCTGTATGAATAATTACCACTCTTTACTGCTTTTGCAACTTCAACAACCCTAAAAAGGACATTTTTCAAAATGCTTTGGACCTTCTGGAGCGGAAGCGCTCCATGGATAACATAGCTGGCTGCTAAACTAGCATAGATTTTACTACAGCAATCAGCAATAGAACCAAAGAACAAGACTGCCACCCAAAAACCTAAAGTTGGCCGTCTCTCCACTGACCATGGGGGTTACTTCATATCCAGGGAGCTTTATCTCCTACATAGCAGGGCTCAGCTGAACATTAGGCATTAACATTAGGCAACATGAAATCTAGGGTCAGTTGCTCAAAGTCATGCAAACAGATCCTTCAATTGCTAAATGCCAATTGCTGCAAGGCAGCACTGCCTGAACTGGCTCAGAAACCCCTAAGCTAAGGGCTGCAGGGAAGGTACAACGAGCCTGGCTCTCTCCCAGCTAAAAACTTCCCTAGTTCTTCCCTCAGCCTGATCTCTTGCAGGGAGAAGCACTTACCCATAGAGGTGATTTACGTGGGGATTCACACCAAGGGAGTTCATCCAGTTGCGGAAGGTTCGTTCTTCCCGCGTCTCTCCTAAGAGGCAGAAAATGGGTAACGTGAACTTCCCAAAAGCTCCAAGGGCTCCATGGGGCTTTCTGCCTTGCTAGACAGGTTGCTCTGAGCAGCATAGACTCTCATTTACATTTGCAAGAAGAAAAAGGCCCTCCTGCAAGCTCAGAGCCCACAGAAGCATTGGGGCAGCTTAACAGACCCTCAGACACATAACTCATCTGCACGCAGTGGGTAAGCAGCCACTTGAGCCCCAAAGCCTCCTACATCAGGCATCTCTCCAGCAGGACCTCCTGCAATACCCTCGTTTGCTAATTCTGCAACCATCA
Organism: Nothura maculosa; assembly: GCA_032353885.1. NCBI lineage: Eukaryota > Metazoa > Chordata > Aves > Tinamiformes > Tinamidae > Nothura > Nothura maculosa. The sequence goes on along the minus strand of JAUBOD010001125.1, from coordinate 597,117 downwards.
CCTTCCAGCAGAGTCCAGTCGATGTCCTGGTTTTCCGGCTTGGTCAGTGCCGGGTACTTGTTGAACAGGTTGGCGACGAAGGCCAGGTTCAGCTTGGGGTTGCCGCTGACCACGTCGGCCGGCGTGACGAACTGCCGGCAGCCCAGGCGGTCGGCCTGCTGCAGCATGTACTCTGCCCTCCGCAAGTCGTCCTTCTCCTGCAGGG
>JAUBOD010001125.1:564728-579689 GCA_032353885.1 Nothura maculosa | reverse complement strand
TCACTGATAAAGCAAGACGTGTTACTCATTCTTCTAAGTTCCCCACATGTCCAGGCAGGGAAGTCAACCCAATTCCTAAATTAAAGGATCTTCTAGTCACAGCTTATTCAGTGCAAACAAGCTGCCACAAGCTGGACAGCCAAGCGTCAGACCATGGGGAGCTTCCACTGCTCCTGGGGTTTGGGTAAGTTTTATAAAACCTTTTTGCAAGAAAAAAACATAATCAAACACTTTTGCAACTGTTTTAATACCTGAGAGCAAATGGAGCCTTCCCAAAACTGCATGGCCAGGACTGAAATTCCAGCAGCCTGGAGCCTGTTGCTTCTGAAGGCCAGGAGAACATCGTGGCAATGAGCATGTTCTTAAACAGGAAACAAACCACTTCCAAACTATAAGCCATCCCTTAAAACACTGAAATTGTGTTTAATAAGTTTCTTAAAAAAACAGGAACACACGTAACAAATCACTTGCTGAGATCTGATACACAGAGAAAAATATTTTCCTGCCCTTTCTTCACTGCTAGACTCCTTGTTTAGGAGGTATTTAAAAGTAATGAAATCAAAACAGTGTGATTCAGAGCAAGAACACAATGCTGGATGGCAATAAACCAAAACTGTGGCATAGTTGTTCTAGAGGCTGTTGGAAATGGAAGAATCTCTGCCATTTCAACACTGACTTTTTCTAGAGAAGGTGGCAAATTTGGCCCCTTTCTCTCCTGACCAAAAATAGAGAATTAATCTTCCTGATTAAGGTGAGAAGCCTGGAAGAGGAGTCACAAGCTGCTATGAGGTCCACCCTGCCAGCACTTTTCCCTTATAATTTACCCTATATGGGGAGCAGCAGAGGTGACAGCATCAGGCGAGCTCCACCTGGCCACTCCATGTGCTTAGACTGGCATTGACCGCTGCAAAGCACCTCTTGAGCAGCAGATTGAGGCCAGGCAGAATCAGCCCAATGCAACACACTCACGATAAACAATATTCCATGATTTTATAATATCCCCATGCAAAGAAGCTGCACAAAGTTTGTTTTACAGGAAAAGGGCTTCGAGCCCAGCAGTCCAAGCTGTTCAGCTCAGCATGTCCTTCTAGGAGCTCGTGTGCTGAGCAGATCTGGGCAGCTCCCCTTTGCAACCTGCAAACTTCAGCAGTTCTGCTATTATACGAAGCCCCTGCACACTGAGGTCAGGAAAGATGGGCCACAGATTGGGATTTCGGGGAAAATCCACTCAGAAACTTCTCAGGAAAGCAAAAATAGCCCATGATAGGAGCCACTGGTGGCTCTCGCTCTCATGCTGTTTGTGAGTGCAGCTCCTAGAACCAGGTGCACAGCTCAGTTCCCACTTAAACCACAGCTCAAGCTGAACTGTTCTGTGACAGAGGAAACCTGGATCTGATATACACCACAAATAAGCAGCAATTCCAATAACTTCAGGATAAATCGCAAACAGGGCAAAGCAGGATATCCAGACAATAAATATCTGTGAAATATGGAATTATCCTTCCAGTCTGCAACATTTGAGCCCTCCTGTAACCCACAGGAGAGGATATCACCTACTAGCACACACATGTGCATTAGTGAAGAACCTGGAAAACCCATGACTGTCCTAAAAAGTAAAAATACTTGAACTGAGTCACTGCCTCCACTTTTTTTTCTATATTACCTCAGCTAGGAAAGTGAGTCATCACCTGGGCATCATCTGGAAATGCAGCTCCAGCTGCTTAAGTTTTAAAAGAGGGACTAAAGAAAAAAGAGAAAAAAACCACTAAGACGTGCAGTGTGCCAGCTTCCTCAGGATGGTAAATATAACAAAAACCCCAAGCTGGAGTTTTTATGCCCAGAATTGCAAATCTAGTTTTAAAGCAGCGAAGTTGGCTCAAAAAGCACCCGGGGAGGGCAGGCGGCTGGGCAGGGCTCTGAGTCACCAGCGGCCGGTTTCGGCAGCACGTTGGGCGTAATGGGCCCCATCCTCGCTGCTCCCATCAGCACTGGAGCTGCAGCCTCCCGACAGACGCAGTGAGGTGGAAGAAACACGTTGCTGAAAGCCCTTGGCCCTGTGCTCGGAAGCACGTCCCATGGCACCAACCCACGTGCCCCACGTGGGTAGGAGCTTTTGGGGAGGTACTAAGGCTTTGCAGAGGGCAAAACACATCTCACAAACCTTGTATTAAGACCCAAAGTGCCATGGGGAGAGTTGTGACAGGGCTGATAGCTGCTTTGGGGAAGAAAAGCTTCCCAGCTTTAGGAAGGGAAAGGATAACTCTCTTCCTCTTGCCTTCAGATGCTGGGATGGAGCAACAGTCCCAAGGGGAGAAGATCCCCACAGCAGGGCTGGGCAATTAAAAGTCATCAACGCACAGATCTGCAGAACCCCTCTCTTTCTCTTTCCTTTCCCCAGGTTAATTGCTGCGCTTACACTGCTAACAGTGATTACGGAAAGGCAAAGGGCATCTCCAGCCAGCAGGGACCCAAGGCCAAGCAGAGCACCCAGAAGTGGCACAGCACAGAAAAGCACCTGGCAAAAAGAGGACTGGCCACAGTCGGCTTTTGGGCAGCTTTAGCAGCACTGCACTTTACAAACATCTCCAAATGCAGCCGCATTGATGCAACCTGCAATTACACTCAGAGCAAGAACAGCCTCGTGCCAGCGGCGCTCGTGGGCACGTCATGCCATGGCCAAGCCACAGCAGCTCCCTGGGCACTCCCATCCTGCTTCCTAGAGGTGCAGGGGCAAATGCGGCTTCCAAAATAGGGAGTTTTGGAGGTGGGTTGGTGTGCCAGCTCATTTGCCTCTTCCTCTCTCCTGAAGGAAGCCTGTTAGGGAAGCATAACACTGCCAGGGAACAACTTCCACTGCTAGGAAGATCTTCTGGTGAGGTGAGAACTCCACCAGCATCAGGCTGCAAAATCATCTAGTCACTTGTGTAAAGCCAAAGGCGCCTGCTCAAGCAGGCAAAGATGCAGTATAAGGATGTATAGGATTTATACAAGAGGGAAGGAGACAGACATTCCCTAGTCCCACTTGGCAAGACCAGAGCACACTAACCACATCCAAGACTCCCGTTTGCAACGCACCAAAATGAATCCAGCTCCAAAAGAGCAAAATCTCCCCGTGAGACAAGACTGGGGCAAGGATCCCTCCAGCCCAGCACAAGGAGGCGGCTCCTCCTGGGCACGCGCTGCCAAGTTTCGCTGGGAGGCCACGGTATCACCTGCCCTCCAGACGTTGCCCAATGCAGAGCACAGCAGCTCTAACAGCAGGGAAAGCAATCCCTGGAAAACAAGCACAGCTTGCAGGGAACAAGGATCACCAAAAGCCACAGCCTTCCCCTCCACAGGGTGAGAGCCTTCCAGCTTAGCACCAAGTCCCACCATCCTGGAGAGGACAACTGTCACCTCCCAAGCTCCAGCTTACCTGCCTCCAGGACAGTCTTTCCTGCTTCCAGCTAGCAGGGCTGAGAGACCTTGTGCCAATGCTGGTCACAGTGCAATGTTAAGTGATGAAACTCAAAGCGATGAACAAGCCCCTGGCACGGTGCCCCAGCCCATGCCGAGGGCTGGGCTACATCCAGCCCGAGGGACCCAGAAGTCAACCCAGCCCTGATCATCTCGCTCGGACATCAGAGAAGGAGGAGCAGGAAGAGGAGAGCAGCCCCAAGGGTGACACCCAGGTCCCAGGCCTGGCCCCTTGCCGCAGGTCACCACTGCGGCCTGCAGAAGGGGAAGATGAGGATCAAGAAGCAGGAATACCAGGCTTTTTAAGGCAAACTTTCTAGCGTACATCATCTGCCCTGCAGCACTGCACACAAGCATTGGTGAGCATGGCTTTTTGAGGTTTATGTTAACCATTTCATGGCAGTTCAGGGCAGTGAGGCCTTCAGGAGCTCCCCAGCCACAGCAGCACACCCAGCCAGGGCTGTTGTGTCTACGATGCTCACAGCTTCCCAGGCAGTGCGACCCAAGGCTGGCACGCCTGAGATAAGGACGCAGTTCCGCTCAGCTTAAAGGGCCTTCTGCAGCCTAAGTCCATCCTATTTCATCCCTTAGGAGCCTGGAGTCTCCAAGCGTCTCTCACCCCCCTTGCAGACGCACCATGTAACCTCAATGGTCTATCCTTTCCAAAACAAACCCCACCACTCTGCCAGCCAGGGCTTGAGACTGCAGTGGTGAGTGGTCAGTTGTTCCTACAGGACCTTGAAACCCTCAGTTACACATTCTACCACTTGCCAGGCTCTCCTCCCTTCCAATTTTGTCCACATCCTCTTTTTTAAAGAGGTTTTGAACAGGAATTTCATCTAGGTAGATGGCCACACTTTCCTCTGCACCTTTTACAGCAAATGGAGGCTTTAGGTATTTCTTGCCTTCACCTCATGCTGCTGACCGACCACAGCATGTGTTCCTTCAACACAAGTGGCTATGGAAGGACTGTACAACCCAGGAGCAAGTAGTTTGGACCTTAGCTCCTCAGTTTATCCCTCATCTTCAAGAAGAGGAATCTGTCCTGGCTAGATTTCCACCTTAAAAGCCCCAAGTTGCAAATCTAGACAGTTCAGCAGCTGGAAAGGAAGACATTAGCCAGGTTCATGCTTATTTAATAAAAATAAATTAATAAGCAAGCTCACATATGCATTAGAGGCCAAAATTTAGTCTGTATTTAAAAGAAAAAGATTGCAATCTGGAGAACAGTGGTGGAGCCAGGCAGAGCTCTCCCATTCACCCATGGCCATGTCTGCGTTCGGGAGCATCTCCCACGGCACCGCTTCCCTCGTTAGGAAACCAGAGGCTCTGCTGATGTCAGCCGCAGGAAATGAGCCACCGGCAGACCATGCCGGAAGCAGCCTTTATATTTAGGACTGAGTCACCCGCGTTATTAAATTCTGGAGGCACAAAGGTGCCTCTGGGGAGGGGAGACTTGGGGAGGAATTAAGAAAAACGCTTTTCCCCTGAGATTATCCAATGTCTAGAGCTTCTTTTTTTAAATACAAAAGCTAAGGTGACCTGGGAACCACATGGTTGCTCCCTGAGGATACAGATGCTGGCAGCTGTATCCTTGGGGAATAAACCTCAGAATTATTTGCAAAAGGTTCAGAAATTAATACCAGGGTACTCGTGTAAGATCAAGGTGTTTTGCATTCGGGAAAGCTAAAGAAATAAGGTTTTAAAAGATGCTGAGAAACAGTCTTACTGAGGGCTACACTACAATACAAATTAGAGTTGCAAACACTTGCACATGGACTATTTCACATAAGTCTCCATTGGAACCAATTTCTTATTCACCAAAGAAATAAGCTGCAGTTTGAGCAGCAGCAGCAACAGCTTTGCAAGGTTTTTAGACAGCTTTTTCCACTTTTTCAAGCCATACAGGACAGTTATCAAAGCCAAATACTGTACCCAGCGTGGATTTAGAAAGTCAACAGCAAACAAGCGTCATCTCTAATGCCAAACACCGTCAATGACTTGACCACAGGAGCAGTCTATTAGATTACTAAGCAGAAAGTAAATTGTTGTACTCTTCCAAATAACATTACAGCAGCAGAAAGGATGTGGCTCTCCAAATAAATCTCGGGTGCAGCAGAACTGGCAATTATGCCAAAGCAGCGGTTGAGGGCTTCTTAATAACATCTTCACCTATATGCAAGTAGAGGTGATGCCACTGCAGTTACAGGTGGCTCGGGCTAGCTGTGGACCAGGATCCTGCAGGATGACCCAACCGTCTGCAAGGATGTGGGAGGTGGTACAAGCATCATGCAAGGTATCCATGGGGTGATGTCCCCATACCTGGAAGCAGGTTTGCTGTTGGGGAAATTGAGGTGAACCCCAAAGGTGGAGTCCCAAGGTCATCCTGGGGAGCATCTCCAGGTGCAACCCAGTGAGAAGGTCATTAAGGAGTCCATGGTGTCACAGCCAATAGTCCTGCCAGATGCCGGAGGTAGCCAAGAGCCAGAAGACATTAAGACTTTGGCACGTGGCTAGTGGTATTGTGCAAGTGGGCCTGTTAGTTCAGTTATTTTGGACTAACCACAGATCTCATCTCAATAGACCTTGAAGCTTTTCCTAGTATTCAGCTTGGAGCTGGATTTGTTCGCTTCCCCCAGAACTGTTCCTTTCATCCCAGACGCCAGCAGGAAAACTTCTGCCAGAGGTTAACTCTGCCCTGCTCCAGTGGCCACGGTGTCCTTCACACATGCTTGGGAAGATGAGATTATTTGCAGTGTATGTACGAGTGCCAAGCACACTGCTTTAAAGTTCAACGCTTTACGAATTTACGTGAATAAAAAGCTTGTTTCATCAAATAAAAAGACATAGATATCCTCTGCAAAGCCCAGGAAATACTAGGTAAGAGAATGCAAGGAACATCCTTACTCCTCAGGTAGGAGGGGAAGATCTGGCTGCGAGGAACAACTGCATGAGGTGCAAACTGGTTGACCAGACCAACAGGATCCAAGCACCAACCATCAGCATGAGCAGTGCGTGTGAAAGGGAAATGTGCTGCTATCTACCGAGCTGTTTTCAATGCAATGATCAAAGCCCTAAAGTGAATTATTGACTGATGCCAGTCATAAAAGCTCTGGCACAGCACCTGGTTTCAAGGCTGTTTGTACCTCACTTCAGGGTTGAGTCTTACCCCATTTCATGGGTTTACAAGAATTTTATAGAGACATTTAAAGGAAAAAGAGCAAGAGGACAGACCCGAGCAGCCTTATACAACCTAGAAAGAAGGGCTATATGCCTCTGTGAGGACAGCAATGGGGAAGGAAGGCTGTGAGACCCTCCCATCATTGCCATAGGCTGGGAACTGCAACAACCATCCACCCAGGAGGAATTTCCAAGAGCTTCATAGCCAGACAAAATGCAAGATTTTCAACAAGAAGTCTGAACACACTGCCTTTGCTACAGCATTTGGTTTGTATTAAACAGTGGCAGGAGCCCAGCTTGAAATTAGATCAACAAGAATGCTAAGGGGTGGGCAAGAGCAGGGCAGAGGCAGGATTGCACTGGAACCTCCCATCCGCATCCCCGAGGAAAGCTCAGTCCCAACTTTGGCCAGACAGTGCAGAAAGGAGCAGGCTCAAGTTTAGGTCAGACATTTGCGCTGCTTAACTCAAAATATTTTCAGTTTTCAGAAGGCCCAGTTCCCCCTCTCCTCTGTGCAAAAAATTGAATTCAACTTTAGTCAAGACTCAGAAATTTGCTTATTGCTCCCAGGAACACAGAGAAACACACATGCATTTGCAGCTGTGCTGCTCTTTCTTCTTCATCCCCTTCCACCAAAGTATTGCTACCAGAGAATAAGTTCTTAAAAAGAAGGATTAACCCCCTTATCCCTGACTGTCTACACAAGACCAAACCTAATAAGGCAACTTTAGCCCTCAAACATGCCCTAATGCAAAATCTTGCAATCTGTTTTTAGAGGCAAAATGTTTCGTTCGGGATGCAGGAAGAAAATTGCAATATTGCTTCCCAACAGCTGAAGGCCAACACCTTATTCTATGCTGGTTTAAGGAAACATTTAACTGCAGGATTTATGGTGGAACACGTATGTGTGTGTATATATACATACCCACACTCTGCCTGTTATTATACACTTTAAATATATCCATACACCCTTGCCCTCTGCTGCAGCGCTCCAGCTTCCCAACATTTACAGCAGAAGACAAACACAGCTTTAACCCCAGAAAAACAGCAGCACAATTTGAATATCAGCCTGCTCATCAGCATCCTGCAACGGAGCCTCCGGCAGGGACAGCATCCAAGCCTGTCCCTGGAACAACACTCGGCATCCTGGAATCTCAAAACCGCAGCCCTGCTCCAAACCCAAACAACCTCCCCACTCCCTTCCCGGCAGATTAGCAGGAGTTAGCACGAGATTATGACGGCAGTGTAAACAAGGACCTGGGATTTGTATTTCTTCACATGTTCCTTAGATGGGGTCCTTAACACCAAGTCATTGAATGCCACCCAGCCACTGGTGCCACCCAGCTGGCAGCTTCGCTGGCTTTCTCCATACCCCCCCTGGAAGCAACTTCCAGCAGAAGGAGCCTGCTTTTCTTCTAGCAGAACCTCACTTATGTTGTTATAGTGCTTTCAGCAGCTGACATCGAGACCCAGCCATAAATTCTTCATAAGCAGCAGTCAAGCGGCAAACCCTTTGCACCGGGAAAATGCACTTAAACCTGCAGCACCACTGGGCAAAGACCAACAAAAATAGGAGAAAATAATAAAAAAATAATAAAAAAATAATAAAAAAACCACTATCACCCAATCAAATTTATGAAAAACAAGACACATTGCAACAAATACAGGAACTCCAAGCTCTCGTTTCCCTTTAGGAGCTAGTAGATATACCAGCAGTAGGACGCTGTTGCAAAGCAGGAACTCTCAGTTCTCCACTCAGTTTCCACACACCCTGCATTGCTTGTAGCCATTATTTCTGCCGCTAACAATTCACATTGTTCCAAGGAACTTTGAGCATGCAGTCAAGATAACACCTCGCTCGCCCTTTCAGCTCCTGGGATGCCAAGCTGGAAAGATAGCATAAAAAAATGGGCATGGAGGGGGAATAAAAGAAAAAAAGGATAAAATAAGGCACATATCACAGGGCTCTAACTGCAATTTTCCAATGCAACATGCAGGGAAGAACATGTAAATGGGTCACACTGATGGCAAAATCCTATATTGCTAAGAACTCACTGCACATAACCTATGTAGATAGGATATTATCCACATAATCTATCCAGAAAGGATGCAAGTTTGTTATCCGCTGTGTCCAACCCACATTTTAAAGACTTAGGGCACTCGGCTTTGAAGAGTTCTTATTTAATACCTAACATATTGGCAAAGAAATAGTCCCATACATGTAAGTTCGCTACAGCATCATCTGCTTTCCTATTTTCCTTCTAGTATCAAAATACTTCTCATATGTTTGTCTTCATAGAGGATTAAAAAAAGAGAGAGATGGAAGACAAAAGGAATTTCTTTTAACCTTCATTTCCCCTCGCCTCAAAAAAGAGGCTATAATTCAGTTGGAATGTCCCTAGAAGCGTGTAATTAATTATTTTCTTCTCAAAGCAAGACAGTCGCCCCCCTCCATCATCTGGAGCCAGGCAACAGGAGCAGTTTTATCAAACCAAACTCAGACACGAGCTGCACTAATGGGAACCAGGTCCTGGGAGCACTACCTATTGCATTGTAGAGTGGAACAAACTCTGCTCCTGTGCCAGCACCCACCAACATCACCTTGAACCACAGCCTCCTTCGGCACCCAATGCTGGAAAATTGAGAGTTTAGAGAAAGCTCGAAGGCTTTGCCCCTAGATTTGGGGAGAGAAGAAAAAGAATTCCTTTCTAGCTCCCTCCTAATGCCAGTTTTATGATTGTCTGCCTCTTAAAAGAGTAACAAATTTCCTATTTTGAAACTTTTTGTCCTCTAGTCTAGAGGAATCATAATAGGCCACAGCAGTGTCCACAGAATTTGAGGACAAAAAAAAAGGCATTTCAGAAAGACATTTGGTCAACAAGGCCAAGAGAGCCACTCCCTACACATGAAGCCCAGATCAGAACTAGTCATGATACGGGCCAAGTCTATCTGCTCTGCCCTCACAATCATTTATTTAGATCTGATCCCCAATCCCAAACAGCCTTAGAGGACTCCAGCAAAGTTCAAGGCCCTTTTTCCAAGGCAGTGGGGACACATTTGCCCATTCCAGAAGGTTTGCAGGCCATCACCTTGCCCCTGAGCAGAAGATAGGAGCTGTGGAGTCACCAGCATTCTTCATTCCCCTATAAAACAAGTCATTGCCTCACACAAACATGGCCAAAGACAAGAAAAAGCAAAAAAAAAAAGGAGAAAAATAAATCAACAACTGGGATTTGCAAGACAGAGAACAGATGCCCAAGGCAAGGAGCAGCCCATCTCTCCCCTGGCCTAGGCCGGGGCCAACCACTTGGACTCACCCACGGAGTCTTGGCTTTGAGGCTTGCCGTTTCTAATAGGCAGTGGGGAGATGAGATCACCACACCAGACAGTGGCCAACCCCTTCCTTAATTTGTTTTTTCCCTTTAAAAGAAAAGGGAAGAAGTATGTGCCTCAAATGTGGACAGAGGAGACCGAGGGGAGGGCCCTGGGGCAGGACAAGTCTCCCAACCCTTGGGACATACTTCAGCTGGCAGCAGCAGCTCCCTATCCAGGAGCCCATTCTGATCCCAAAGTCTCCCAGACTCCCTGCTCTGCCCCTTAGGAGGGCAGAGCCTCAGGATCCTCCTGAAACACACAGGAAACCTTCCTCTTGCCCCAAGATGTTAACCCAAAGGAAGCAAAATAAAAGCCTCTGCTTGAAAAGCACAAAGCTAATGAAGTATAACAGCTCTTGCCAATGTTTTCGTAATAGCAGCTTCAGCTGAAGCAAAAATTTAAGGAAGAGAAAGGGACTCAATTGCATCCTGCCCCCAGAGGCTCAGCAATCCCACATCCATTCACCTCTCCAGCCTTGTCCAGCCAACTCTCCACGCTAACAGAGGACAGACCACCGGCTCTGCTCAAGCATCTTGGGGTCTGTGGTCACCAGCCTCCAGTTTTAAACTCCACTAGGCCCTACGAGAAGCATAGCTAAAATTTGAACCAAGTCTCTATGAGAAATACATGGCTGGCAGCCAGACACTTGGCTAGACACCATCCTGACATGGGTCAGCTTAGAACTTTCTGCTGAATTTGCAATAAATGTATTTTTTGAGGCATTTTACAGCTGAAGGGCTTTCTAGGGCTGCCAGTGCCCCAAAAGCCATCCAAGCCATGAACACGTTGCACACAGCTTACTGAGAAAAAAGGCTATTTTTAATCCAAGCCTACATAGGGTGGAGTTCAGGCTCCAACCAGGCTAAAAAGCCACTATAATCCACAAGACCAACGTCTGGCAACCTTTGCTTGCAGGCTGATGTCTGTTCTATTTAGAGGATGGGAGGAGTTTAAAGGGGGAAAAAATACAAATTAAAAAACAAAGGAGGCTATGAAAAGTGAATAGAGGGAAGGGCCACACTTATCCTGTGGGTTTTCTTCTAAAGAAAAGTACTATAAAAGAATGAAGATCAGAATACTTCATTTTCTACTTCCTAGAGTGGTTTCTAAGGTATCATTTACCACCTGGGCTCAGAAGGGAACAGCACCGGCCCAACATACCCATGCTGCAGAGAAGAGCTTCTCCATCAGCAGGGCAGGGACACCTGAAGGCAAGGCAGAGAAATAGAAACCAAGCACAGATGTGCACCAGGATGCCCAACGAGAAGGTTTCCTCTCTGTCTGACACTGATACAGCTACTGCTGAGACACCTTTCTCTTTCATATGGCTGCAAAAGTGGCAAAAGATGAGCCGGGTAGTATTCAAAGCAAAGCCAGAGTGACCTAAGGACTAGATGATAAGGAAAACTCGTTGTTATGGTTTATGACAAACAAGCTACCCTTAAGGAGCAGAGATGTGCGGTGTGCTCTCAGTATTTAAATGACCTTGATCACACAGACTTCCTACATAAACAGAGCTGCAGGTTTTATTCTGCAGGTTTTATTCAGGTCTGTGTTACAGACACAGCCCAACAATTCATTAGGTAAGGACATTCAACCCAAGGCAGCCTAACTTCACCCCATTATCCTCACTTTCCTAGCAGAATACAGAGGGATCATCTAAAGGAGGACAGTTTTCTCACAGCATCTTCGGATGCTCCTTTACCATCCATCCATAAACTGAAAAGCACGTGCATAGTCCTCTGCATTCAAGAGGAATCACCATCTCTAGCATCCCTTCTCTGCTTGACCCCAGCCAGATTTTTAACTACATTACAGAAGACTGCAATAATTTATTCCACCAGAAGTAGTAAAAAGAGCAGAATGGAAGAGACAGGACACTGAAGTAAGTGCCCTGCTGCTAATTTTTCCCTACAAGGTGCTTAATTGACTTCCTTAGCCACACTTGTGACTCAGCTCCCCTAGAAAACTGAATATTTAGTGGAAAAGGGATTACTTAGGAGCAGTCAGATTCCCAAGAAGAGGAACAAAGCTGAGGGCCAGCAATGATGCACCACAAGCACCAGTATCACTTCAGTCAAGAGTCACCTGGGCTGGAAAAAAGTTTAAGTCTAAACTAAGCAGCACAATAAACTTCAACACAGATTTCAGGAGCATAACAGCAAAATGAGGTGCTGAACAGCACTATTACACTAGGTCATGTCTCCCATCTCTCCTGCCCCTCAACTCCAGCCATGAGCAACAGCTTCCCATCTCCCATACACGCTCTCACTTCCCAGCCCAAGCAAGTGGCTGAGAACAGCAAACTGTTCTCAGCTTTAAAAAGAATAAAGCAAAAAGAAAAAAGGCTTACTTCAAAACATCAGCAATTAGGCCTCCTGCAGAGACACTACACCTTATCTTCTCTTGAAGATCACAGCAAGAGTCTGGCTTCAGGACGATGCAGCAGGGACTCTCAGGAGCATCTGTGAGCTGTCAGTCTCTTTACAGGAACAAAAACCTACTGAAGAGGCAGGAGAAACAGCTGTGAGTATTTGAGAGGAGGAAATGAGACAAGGAGCCTGCTTAGAAGCATATGCTCCATATGGATTGACGTGAGCAGTCGTCAGCAGACCTAACCAAAAGTTCTCATTTCAGACAGTTGTCCTGCTTCCCACATCCTCCAACGTGTGCCAAACTGATAATCACATCTTCCCTATCAATTCCCAAGTGCCTGTGGCACATGGACTGCAGTACCAAACTGGGACAACAGGAACTTTACCGGAGGAGCCAACTTCCTCCACAAGGAGCATCCAAAGCATCCCGCAACACCTCGGATCACAACCGAGACACAAGGTAGGAGACCCAGGGCAGCCCCCCAGCCAGAGACACCCATGGCAGCAGCCACCCTCATGACTCAGAGCTGCTGAAGGGCGGAGGTCTGATTACACCACCATAGACTAACAGGAGCAAACGAGCCAAACAAGCAAAATAGAAAGAGGAGCTCTGGATGAGCACCTTCCCACTGATAAGCACTCTCCTGGTGACACGGAGGCTTAGTTTTCCAGCATTACGTCAGCCACAAACCCAATGACAAAGCTAATTTGGAGTAAGCCAAGAGTTAAACAGCAAAACCCAGGCTTGAAGCGCTAATTGGCAGGCAAGCACATGCACTATAACTCTGCTATGACATCCAAGCAGGCCAGACAGGATGGACTTGTCATTCCTCTCATTTAAAACATATTACCAAAATGCCACCCAATTAGAGTCCCAAGATAGTGTCCAATTCCACAGACACCAAGCAAAGAGGTCGTGCACCATACTGGGCACTAACCACCAGCATCCTGGTCAGGAAGGGACCAAAGAGGTCCCCACCTCTCTAATGGAAACAGACCCATCAGAAGATGGAGGCAAGGCAGGTAGCTCTGTATTCATAATATCTGCTATTAATGGCAGTGATGTTGTCCGTGCCCACTACAGGAAAGGGCTCAGAGACATCAACCTCACAACTAATAACTCCTCTGGATTGAGCTGCAGAGTGTTAACAGAGGACAGATCCTCTCCTCCTGTCCCACTCTCCCAGCCTTTAGGTTGGAGACTTCCACTTCCCTGCTCCATTGGTTCGTTGGGTTTCTTGATCAGCCAGTACAAGAAGGCAGTTTGCTCTTTATATAGCTGAAGGATCACACAGAGGACACTACACCCTGTTACAAGGAGACTTACTCAACACCAGGAGAGCTCCTGACTGCACAATGTGCCACACCTGGGATCTCCAGCCAGCTCGGGAGCCCCATCCTGGAGTCAAACCACCACCTCTCTGAGCATCCTCCCAAAGGTGGACATCAATCACACCTCCACAGGCATTAACCTGATGAGCCTGTTGGTGTGACAAGCCAGAGACTAAGAATAGAGCACCACATGCCACCACGGCAGCTGAGGTGGCAGGTGGGGGGGACTATCAAGAGGGGCTTTGCTGGCAGCTGGCGTCCCCTAACAAATGGGGCAACGTGGCAATACCACAAAGCCACTTGCTGCTCAAATGGAGGAAAATTAAACCTGCCCCAAAAGAGCTTCCTGGGTGAGTTCACATGGGATAACAGGAGCATGCACGCTGCTGCAGGAGGGCTGATGTAAGCAGGACTCTTTGGAATTATCCAAGGCTCCACCACAGGCAAAACGTTATGTAAAGGCAGGAAGAACATCCAGGACAAGAAACACCAGTGAGCACTGACAGAACAAGCCTGACCATCACCTACAACTTCAGCATTATGCACAAACTGGCAGGATTCACCTCTCGCCTTTCTAGAGCACAGCACAGTTGTGCTTTACTCTTGTAGGCCAAGGAACAAGAAACTAAGACAGCAGCTGTGCTCAATGTTGGTGTTTCTTCACAAAGCAGCATCTATTCACCACGTACACCCCATGCATACCATGCAGCTTAGTCCTCCTGGTGCGGACACACACCTGGCAGGAACACAGCGCGCACAAGCACGGCACAAATGCATTCCTTGTCAAGGCAAATCCTAGTCCAGCCCATGAAAGGAGGCACCGCTGATTAAATTGCACACAGGAATTCAAGTCTTCTGTGCATGGGCCAGCTTGGTGCCATCAAAGATCTCTCCCAAAGATCTTCAACTTGGGGAACCCACTCAACTAGACCCCAAGCTACATGACACAAGCACCTTCAAAGCACCACCTTGCAGCAGGACACGGGATCCCCTGAAGGGCACCCACATCTCTCCTTGCTTTAAGGCCCTCTCTGCTCATCCCCTGCCATCCAATACAGTCAACAACAGCAGCACGCGCCGATGCATCCCGCAACCCGAGCCTGCAGAGCAGAGGCTCTAACAGAGGCACATTCATGGGGAACGGTCACATGCTGGAGAACGATGACCACAGCTCCATTAGTAACCGTCAGCTGAGCTGCTCCGGCTCAAGCCACCTCCAGGACGGGCTGGCAGCATCACCCAA
>JAUBOD010001125.1:547526-559501 GCA_032353885.1 Nothura maculosa | reverse complement strand
GGCGTGGCCGCGCATCACGGAGCCTCGGCGCGGTCATTAGGCACCAGGGTAGTCACTCAGGGCGGGGAGAAGCCGCGGGCCGCCCTCCTCCCGCCGCCTGCTCCGCCCGGCCCCGCCCGGCCCGGCCCGGCCCGGCCCGGCCCGCGCCCCTCTGCGCTGCCTCGGGGCTGCCGCCGGGCCGGCTGCAGCCTGCCTGGCCCCGCAACCGCCTGGCCCTGCAGCCTCCTGGCCCCGCAGCCCTCCCTGCCATCCTGGGGGCATCCCTCCCATCCTGCGGGTATCCCAGCCCTGCCCCTGCAGCGAGCCCTCCAGCCTGGAGCATCGCTGCCCTCCCTGCGAGCATCCCTGCCCTGCAGGGAGCCCTGTCCCCTCTCCTGCATGCATTCCCAATGCCTTGATTTCATGCACCCCTACATGCACGGCAGCTCCCCGCTACGTACCCTCCCATGCACGCACTCTCCCATCCTGCAAGGATTCCTGCTTCTTCTCCACCGGGCACCTCCTATCTCCAGGGGGATATCCCTGGGCTCCCTATCTCCTGGGAGCCTCCTATCCCCAGGGGAGAGGGAAAGGGGTCCCCGACAGGGGCTGGCTCCCTCGGGGACTTGCCAGGTGCACCCCCTTCTCTGTGCCCTTCTCCTGCCCGAGCTGCCCACACTGGTACTGGTGGCCTCGTAACTGTCCCCATTTCCACACTTGCCGTGCAGACGTGCACACGGAAGCACTTGGGAAACCACAGGCCTCAGGGATGCTTCTAAGCAGAAGTGCTGGAAACCAGAAATCCAAGGGGGAGGCCTTAGATTCCAAGAAAATGAAACAAAAAACATCCAAAGGAGGAGGAAAAAGCCAAAACAGGGAGTTTTGCCCCATATACACTGGCCACTGCTCTGGTGTAATGTGGAAACATTCCTGCTTTCCCGTTTTCCGCCTGCAAAGCTCAGGAGAGGGGATGCAAGCCACAGTTGTTGTGCATGCAGTGCTCAGATTTAAAACAAGAACATGAATGCAAGGTGCTGGGTCTTTTATAGAGTAACAGCACATGGCCCATTTTGGTTGTGTTTAACTGTTTTCCATTATCAGGAAATTAAAACTAAAAAAAAAAGGCAACAGTTACCTAACAAACTATAAATAGATACAGTGCACGCCAGCCTTAGAACACTTGCTCTCTTCTACTTAAAACTGAACTAAACTAAGGTCCTATTTAGCTAGAACTGCCCAGCAAAGTGGATTGCGACGCTTCTGATGCCCTCCTGTTTGCAAAAACTGCCCATTTCTGAGCCCACCAAGCTCAGAAATGTGGATGCACATTAGGGGCTTTCAAACTCGATGCGTGCAGCAAGGGTATTTGCACTCTGCATTCAGGGATAAGCAAAACACCCTTCGTTGTCACCACGTCAGGGAAAATCCTTTTGCAGTTAATTTTCCCCAACCTCAATATGAAAAGAGCTCCCGGCGCGGGCCGGCATGAGGGATGCGATGCGGTCACAGTGGGAGCTTCCTCATCTCACTCGCAGAAACAGGATTCCTGGTGGGAATTAGACCCTCTTCCCTCGTCCTTTTATTTCCGATATGCAGCTGAATTTTCTCATTGGGTGTCAGAAACTCTTTCATATTCATCAGTTTATTAGAGTAGCTCTGCAGAGATAGGAGTAATAATTTTATGCTGATTGAAAGGATTAGTGCAATTTGACACTCTCTAATGGTGTTTTTGGGCCCCTGATAGGCAAAAGATTCACATAGCATTATGAATACCAAAAAAAAAATGCATATATTGCTGGCCTGGTTAGGAATTTTAGCCAAAAGTGTATTTTAGATTCTTTCTGGTCAGATTTGGCTGGCATGCCAACATAAAGGAGCTGGAGACATGAAATCATCGCCGTAGATCTTGACTATTCAGAAAATGCAGATTACACGTTTCCGTGCCCCGCTTTTGTCCCAGCCGCCCGTCTCACACAGGCAACTCTTTGTTCTCCAAATGAGGGAGCAAAGTATTAAACATATTGAACATTTACCAGTTGCCTCTCTATTAGGATGTTTCCTTGCGTCTTCATGCACAAAGAGAGTTAAGCTACAGTATTCGTTAATTCAGCTACAACCACTGCTTATATACATATATATAATATAATCATTACATTCCATGTGAAATTTTTATTGCAATTGCTATATGCTGTATGTGATGCCAGCAAGTGTCCAGAAGAGATTCATTACATGTAACTAACAAGTGTCTTCTTTTCCAAAATGGAAAAGAAAAAGGAGTATTCTGCAGTGATTATTTCTGCTTAAAAGCACTCATTAACCCAGCTCCTCATTTCCCATCCGCTCCAAATACAAACATAACTCGCGGTGCTTGCGGCTTTGTGCAACGCTGGGTGCAGCTTTAAAGCCAACACCCTCAACGAAAGTCCCAGGGGAATCATGGAGCAGAGACGGAATCACGAGGTGGGTCTGAGATATCTGTGCTGCCCACCTTCCTAAATGATATTGGGGGCATTTTTAAGGGCTCTTTCTGTACTTTTGTGTAGAAAAGAGTTGGGGACATTATTTGCACATGTTCCTTGTAATTCACACATGACCTAAGGTTTGGAGTCTGTTTGACACCACGTTTTACACCTGACTTATGCCACAATGGAGTTTTATTGCATCCAACATGTAAATGGAGTCAAATCAAGTTTAAATAAAGCAATATTTTGGAGGAATATATGCACTTGTAAACCACTGGCTCTCTAAACCACCAGCTCTTAGGAATTCAGGAGTAGGAAATAGGCGGTGTATTTTGGAAGATGAGCTTAAATTACACTAATTTCCTCTTGCAGCAAAGTATTATGAGTTTAACAGGTATCAAAAACCTCCCTAGCTGTAGAGCAGCAATAGGAGGATTTTCTCCTGGATTATTTTTACTGAGCATTTGCTAAGTCTCTATATTCCTGTTAATAGAGTTTATTGGCATAGTCACCACCAGCCCATTGCCTCCCGTGCAGCTTTGCCATTGACTTCAGTGGGAGCTGGGCCAGTCCCTCAACAGGCTTGGCCACTGTTAGATTAATGTTAGTGCCACCCTGTGCCTCCAGAAGGGAGTTTGAGGAATTCTCATTATATCTGTTTAAACCTAAGCCCCTTAGCCTGCAGCTTAGCAGTACATCTCCCGTGCCACCCTTCCTGCATTTAGGAGTTCTACCCGCTCTGATCTCATCCGCTTTATGGAATCATGTGTGTTTATGTGCTTATCATACGTGCTTATCATATGCGCTTAGCATATTCGCTTAACATATGTCCTCGTGCTGTTCTTATTCTTCATGGTGTGACGTGCAGGGTTTTGGGGCAAGGGGAGGTTTGGGCCAATTACCCCTGTCACCGTGTGGCTCCAACAGTGACAAACCAGAGTCACTCCTGCTATGGCTCAGGACAGCCTATATCTCCTGTCCTTATAGGCCGAGCTTGCCGAGGACTCGCTGGCCTTAGAGTGTGCAGCAGAGCAGGTGCCCTGAACCTTTATTTGCAATTCCTATCAACAGGGGAACTTCCCTCCTTTATGGCCGTGCACCAGAAATTGCAGCAGGGCCACAAGAAGCCGCCTCTGCCTCTTCTCTTTACTTAATTTATCAGCCCATCAAGACCAGGGTGTCAAGAGCTACTGAACCTGCACTCACTTTCTCCTAGCGAAGGTACGAACATCTCTCTCCAAGGTGTATATTCCTGAAATCCCATTTCCAGAGGGCACTTGCTGCTGATATATACACATATCCATAGGTGCCGAAGACACTGCTAAATGGCTTATTTGTCCGCAAATCCTAGGGATCTCCTGGTGATCTCGTTCTCTCTGCATCCCTAATATCTCCCCATGGGCTAGTACCCGTTCCCCTGGCCCTGGGGAGCATTTCACAATCCGCATTCCCATCCCGGCCTCCAAAATCCCCATGGAGCTGCATAGAGGCAGAGCAGGGCTCTCCCATTCCCACGAGTCCCGCTTGGGAGCTGACCTGGATAGGTGCCAGCACTAATAAATAGGGAACGAGTAGTGACTGCGGAAAGCAGGAAAATTGCAGAACGAGATAAGCCTCGCCGAATTCCCGAATGCTGATTTTTGGATAAGGGTATTTGTCAAAGGGAAGAAAATAGTTATCCTTAAATGCCTATCTCTATATGCAGCTGTGTAGGAGCCAGGGCTGAGCACAGCAGTTGCCCTACACTTTCAGAGGCCGTTGGCTCGGAGCTGCTGCCCCAGCCTGGGTGCTGCCCCAGCACCCTGCATTTACCTATCAGTGCTTTGCATTTGCCGAGTGCTATTAGCATGTTCCCAGCAGATAACGAGAGAAGTGGCTGAAAGTAATTTGACTTTGGGGGTAACTAACGTGCAGGACAGGGCAGAGAGCAGGGGAATGGCCTGGAACATATAGGGAAAACCCATAAGGTGCCTGGACTAGCAACCAGATTCTTGTGCTGCTGCTGCTGAGAGACATGGGACAGACCAGCTGTCCTCCCAAAGCCCTTCTGCACTCTATTCCTTGCTGCTGTTTTTTGCAGGAGATCACACCTTGGTACCTGTCACACCGGGATTTTTCTCCCTTTCTTATGCAAAGCAGCATGGCCAAGTGGCAGCAAAGCTTCCTCCATCCTCAGTCCGTTCCATGGACTTAGCCAGGGCTGTTGTATTTTCTGCTGCTCCGGACGTGCTAAAACGGGTTTTTCTCTTGGTGCCTGACTCTCGGCAAGGTTATTAGGTAGAGAGGTCATTGCAGTATGTGACTGGCAGCTGCCAAAACTATTTGCATCAGACAGGGGGTTGGTAACCCTCCAAACGTCTCATTAGAAATGGTAACTAATCAGAAGCAAAATTCCTGCAAGCCTTGCTTTAAAAACAAGGGATACGTTCTTCCTAAAGGATAAGCAAACTCCAGTTCTGCATTGCAAAATGAGGCAGGACCCCAGCTCATTCCCCCACTGGTTTACACGCTGGAATCTGTACTAGATGTATTTCCAGCAGTGCATAAACTCTTTTTCCATATGGCACCTCCTAAGCCAGCAGTGTGTAGCTAATGGGAAGCTCTGCTTGATGTTTCCTAGGTGGGAGGGGATGAGGACATGCCAACATCTATACTGTGGGGACAATTGTCCCAGAAATTGTAAAACTTTTCTATAAAAGCAGATCTGAGAGCTAGCCCAGTCCTGCAGATGATGCTTCGACATATCCTGTCAGCAGCCATGGGGACGCTGGATTCAAGGAGCTTGTGTCAGAGTCCCGTGTCCCAGGAGAGGTTCTCCATCCGGATCAGGATTGAGCCTTGTCCCCAGTGAGGAATGAAGACGCTGCATAAGAATAAAGACTCATTTGGACAGGGAGGACTTCATGAAATCGTAACCAATGTGTGCTTTTCATGGACATTTTTGGGCATTGAAGAGCCAGCCGAGGTTGGATAATTTGGGTGATCAGACACGTTGTGTTCTGGGGTTGCAGAGCTCCCATTGAGGCACCCGCCGGACCCTGGCCTGGCCTCCCACATTCCAGCCTGCCGAGTCTGCAGGTCCCGACCAACAGGCGCTATTAAAAAAATACCATTTACTGGAAGAGGACAGTAAACAGCTCATAAAAAGTGTTTCTCAGCAGCAGCTAGGGAAAGAAATTCCTCCCAGAAGCCCGTTGAGCTCTTTGCATGAAAAGGAAGGGCATTGGTGGAAGCAACAGGGTTTAAAACCAGCAGAAAGCAATATTCCTGCTGGGGAAAAACACTTCTCCGGCGAGCTGGGCACAGGCAGCATTAGCACACATGCTGTGTCATCCTTGGGTTGACCTTCTGGCTAGGAGATGGCTTGGCCAAGGGGCTCACGGCTCTGCTGCCTCTGCTTCCCTTTTCCCCATGAAACGCTCGTCATGGAAGGCATCAAGATCAGGAGCATCTCACCATGGGGGTCTGGTCCTGCAGCATCCCCAAGGGACACATCCCACACTGCTCTCCCCATGGGACCAGGTGCACGCGAGGCCAGTGGAGCTGTTGGCACCAGGTCGCTGAGCTTTCCCTTGGCTGCATCACTGGCCTTGACCAGGGAGCTGCTGATGGGACAGTTTTGTTGTTTGTGCTCTCTCTGGGCTGCCAACATGGTTATCTGCACTGGTATCTACCAGCTCTGCCATGGAAATGCCCATGTGTATGGACTTGTCACTGAGGACACTCTCTGGTCACAATTCCGATGTGGGCATTGGCAGGAGTCCCTTATGTCTCCTTAGTTGGGTAGGGTAGAGGGATGAGAGGAAGAAGGGAAAGCTCAAAAGAAGAGGTCAAATCTTTATCCTTGGAGGATTTGCTTGAAGAGAACAAGAGTTCATGGTGGAGAAACACTGAAGATACTGGTGGCACTGAGGGGACAAGCGTCACGGCTGCCCAAGATCAGCTAGGGGAATGGGAGAGCTTTTCAGCTCCATGGACAAAGTGGAAAAACAAAAACAGATTAAAAACAGCAGGTCTGGGCAAGATGAGGAGGGGAAAAATATGTAATCTTGAGCAATCAAAAGCACTCAGTTCAACCTGAAATGTAATTGCTGGGTTTCCTCAGCCTATATTTAACTCACCTTACCTTTAAGGTCACTTCTGATGGAAAATTGTGTTTAAATTTTTCCATTGGAAAGTGAAATAGCTACTGGAGTCATGAGGTGAAAAAAAAGGGGAAAATAGAAGACTTAGAGACAATTGTGCTCTTCAGTCATCCCTCCTTTCATGGAGGTCTGTTAACATGGACATGCTCTGCACTGGTTCAGGTGGATCTTCCACAGCATGGGCAGAGCTGTCCTGGCTGCAGGGCAAGGGAGCCCGGCGCCCTCTCCTCTTTTTCTGGCAGCCACCGAGGTTCTAGATTTCCCAGCCTTGAGGGTGCTCAAAGGCCTCTGGAGAGGCTCCTAATGTTCAAGGTGATCCTGCTTAAGCAGGGAGTTGGAGGAGATGGTCTCCAAGGGTCCCTTCCCACCTCATGCTGGATCCCATGCCTAGCAGAAACGCCACGTAATTCCCAAGCCATTGGCAATGAAAATATCACATCAGTCATGGCTTTTTTTTTCTCTTTTTTTTCCCCATTCCTTCTTTTGTTTCATTTACACCACACTGGCAGCTTCCCTTTAAATACCAAGTGTCATGTTACCCAGCCCAGCTAAGAAAACCAACCATGGATGGAGAAGCGACAACGCGGTCCCCCTGCAAGCCTCCCGGTCTCCATCGCCGTGGTGTCTTCCTGGCAAGAGCTGCCGGGAGCAGGACCAGGCAGCAGCCCCTTTCAGCTGCCTCCGCGATTCCTTCGCCATGATTCACCTTCCACAAATATCCCAATAAACAACCCTGCTGGCAGGAAGGTCCTGGCGAGAGGCGGAAAGCTGCCACAAGTCACTGAGCTCTCACTTCAAGCGGCGAAGACTCCTCCTGCCCATCCCATCATCATGGATGACCCAGCCTCCCTAGGGAAAGCCAAACAAGACTCGTCCCCGGTAGGAATGAAATACCCTGGATCAGACACTGCGATGGAAAAACATGCCTGGAGCCAAGTTGGGAACAGAAACAAGCCCACGTTAGAGAAATTCCCATCTCGAGGACAGACGGTGGTGTCCAGCCTCGGCACCGCCTCTCCCGAGCCCAGTCCCACCACAAATATTCGCCCCGCTCATTTGGCCCCTCTCCAACGCATACTTTTCCCCTCCGCTCTCTTTATGAAGCCTTACTCAGAGAGACATCAGTAAATGCTGCTCCAAAATTCCCTTTACTTTTACTGATCCTGAAATTTGACAGAAGCCACCGATGCTACCAGGACTTTCTCACTGTCACGGTGATTTCTCCATCATCAGTAGTTTCTGCAGTGTCTTTTATGGTTGTACATTCATAAGAAGACGGATGATTTCCCCAGCTACAGTCTAACATATCAGAGAATTCAGGAGCTCTGTGGATATTCAGGATTGTTTTAATTTGTGATGCATTTAAAAAAAAAACTAGAAATTTCACCACACAGCAGGAGGAAAGAAAGCTGAGAGAAGACTCCCTCCCAAATCTGCAGCTGTTTTTTCCTCTTAAAAGAAGAATTTACAGAGTATTTCTGAGCTAGGACTGTTTGCATGTTTGCAATAAAACTTTGCAAAGTTGTGCTCTAATAGATATTCCAGGAAAAGCAAAGAAACGAGAGGCCAAGATATTCTTAAACATACCCAACTGCCTAAATCCTTCCACTAATGCTAAGCTCAAAATTAAATCTCTTCCTTCATATTTTCTCTAGACTGTTTGTATTCTTAGACTGCAGAAACTGCCTCCCCGCCCTGTTCAATAGTTTATGAGATGTCAATTGATGCTCCCTGTGCTCTGTGTTTAGCAACCAGCCAGAGGAGCAGGATACACCTATCCGGAAGAGCAGGATGCACGTACTAGATCCAGGAAGTCTGGTTGTGTTTCATCCACAGTTATTTAGCCCAGGTACTGAGGTTTCCTCCTATTCCTGGTGTTGTGCAAAGAGCAGAATGCACCAAAATGCTGCTTTTCAGAAGGCTGCTGAATAGTGATGCTCAAAGTCACACCTGATGGGCAAAGCTTCTCCAATTGGTGTCTCTAAAGGTTTTCCTGGAGCTGCGTGGATATTTGGGGATCATTGGAAGGAGTGTTTGGGAGGGCCCATGGCTCACCAAGGACCTTTGGCTCCAGGAGCATGACCATGGAAGCATGACCACGCAGGGTGGTAACTTTCCTCCTGAAGATACCTGTCCCTAGGACCAAGCTGGGGAGACAGGACATGGTGAGGCTGGGATGGGCAGGAAAACCCAGCCTGGTTCCAGCGGACGAGTGGCCTGACAAGATAATGGGGGAAACAACGGCCAGGAGAGCAGCTGGCAAAGGGACAGCAGCAGATAACCAGGCAGAACTGCGGGGCAACAGCCCTGCTCCGACTGGAGACAAGTCCACATGGGAACATGCAGCTTGGAGCACATGTGCTGCCTGCTCTGGGAAGCAGGGAATTGGGCTCTGTTGGCCCCAGTTCAGGCAAAATGGTCCCAGGGTGCAGCCACCTCCTTGCAACTTCATTAGCTTTCGTGGAGGGGATATAAAGGAGTTCTTCACCCAGAATTACCAGTATATGTAAAACAGGAGCCAAGAGCAGAAAGAGATGACAAAAATATGACAAGGGTCTTCGGGGATACACGCAGAAATAGGCTGTTGTTTAAACCTGGGCCCTCTCTTGAGATGTTCAGCTCCTTGCAGTAAATTTGTACTTTTATAAATATCCTTTGGCTCTTGTTGATCTTGTTAGAACGGCCATAATTTTTGGCAAATTGGAAATTAAATTGTAGAGAAAGCTCAAAAAGGTGGCCTGCTTTCCTCCAGGTCTCTGGATTGGCTCTAATGCAATGTGCTCTGTTTGGCCAAAGTCAAAAGGTTTGGATGACAACCCAGAATTTCCCTAATCCTGCAAACTGGGTGAATTTTATCTACTTAAACAGCATTAATGTACCTTTCCCCTGCCTGGTTCTTTGCACATGTCCTCACTGCCATAACTTTCAAGGTATTTGCATCAGCAGTTCATAGACGGATCCATATTTAGGGGCTTGAAGGTTCCTGTGGCCTGCAAAGGAGCTCTGTTCCTTTCCTCCCCATCCTGCTTCTCCTCTGGGGTCCATGGTCATGCCTGCAAAATGCATTCGCATCCTCCTCAAATTAGTCCCAATGCAGAGCTGGGAAAGTTGAGAGGAAAAGCCCTGGCACCTGTGAAGCGATTTGGGCTCCAAGGGCAATGTTGGCCTCCATCCCAGTGCCACCTCTGGAGGAAGTGGTGGAGTTTCCTTGGCTGTAATAGCTGCTGATGGCTCCTTGCTTCAGTGACACCCTCACCGGTCCCTTAACTTTAATAGTGATGGAGGAAGCAGAGGCCAAACGAGGAGCGTGTCAGGGATGTAAATCCAGCTCGGAACCTTGTTCCACCAGGTCACCTTGATCCCCATGTGCCTGCCTGGACACCAGCAGTGCACAACGGCAGCAGGGAAGATGAATGGGAGAAAAGCTGCCCTTTGCTGCACTGTTGCACTCCATGCTTCCTCCCTGACCTCTGGGTGATGCAATCTCTGTTTGCTTCCATGCACCAACTTGCACATAAGCAGCTTGAGCCCCTCTCTGGAGCACCTGGATGCTGAGCACCAGCACCATGAAAACAGAGAGAGGAATTCTAATTGTTTTCCTAACAACCCCTCCATGTTATCATAGGGTCAGTCACAAACGCTCGAGCAAGGATGTTGATACCCCTTGTGCCCATGGAGCAGATAAAATGATTAAGGCTCCGATAGGGAACTGAGCACTTGGCCACACAGCACAGAGGGTTGCCCCACTTCCCGTTTTCCATTGCACAGGGGTGCGTATCAAATCCTCCTTCTCCAAGCATGCACAATGCAAACTGCAATGCAAATAGCAGCATTCCCTTAAATGCAGCATCCCATCACTCACAGCATGGTGCTGGCTTGCTCACACAACCAAATAGAAACAGGCAATGAAAAACCTCAACGCCTTCATGCAAAGCCTGGCACTTTCCCTGGACGTTGATGCAGGAGAGAAGCAGCAGAGCACCCTGCTTCTTGCTCTCCCTTTCAAGCTGGCTCAACAACGTGGTGCTGCCACTAACGCAGCTCATTTCCCATCCTCTTTTATTAGCAAGTGCACTCTGGTCGGCTGAATTATTCATTGCAAACCATTTGCCAGGCCACGTAAGGCTCTGCCCGCAAGTCCCGCACAGAAGAACGTTTCTAACTGATGGACTTACTGCCAGTAACTGTTCAGTGGGAAGCCAGCACGTATTGGAGATAGAAAGATATTTGTTATCTATCCGCCTGCTTGGCCCAGTCCTTCCCCAGGTTACAGAGGCTTGCGAGAGTGGAACCAAGGCCAGAGACCTAATCCCTTATATATGTATCATTATACATATATATATATATATATGGAAATATATGCACATGCACCAAGAGACATTTTATAACAGGCATCCCTTCCATCTCACCTATGCCCCAGTTCATCAGCACTGCAGCCGCTGCAAACATCAGCGCTTGCAAAAACGCCCCTCGCATCAAGGTTTGCACAAATGAGATGAGACAGGGTGACGTCCTTAGCTGAGCACAACACATCAAGTGAATGCTTTGCAGCGCTAGGACAACCCAATTGCTCCTACGCCGTGGGAGACTGAAGTTGTACAGCCTGCTCCCCCCGACAAATTCCCAGATTCCTCCAAAATGCAGTTGAAAATTGCATTAGTCCAAATTCATTACTGAATCGACTGGATTTCCTCCAGGCATCACATCTTTCTAGCAGCTCTCCCATTTGCTATGACTTTTCAAGAAATTATTCAGTGCTGGCTGAGCAAAATATCTCCATGTCATCAGGCTCTCTGCAGTCTCAAAGTGCAAGAAAGGCCAAGTATTCATCTGCTGAGCACAACTCAACTTGAGGCAACCAAACATCACTGGTTTACCCCAGGGAAACCCTTCCAGCTGTATCTTCTACAATGATGCTGTAAGCATCTGGCTGGCTGCTGTAAAGAGCATTTCTCATCAAGAAGGGCCCATGTTCCCAGGGATCAAGTCAGTGCATTCCACAGCGACTGCTAGATCCACCTGCGCCGCTGGAGATGGTTAGAAACCATCAAGGACACATGGGTGACTGATAGTCTGAGGACAGGCTGTGAAGAGCCTGTGATAGGGGAGGGAAAAAAGAAGAAAAATGAATTATGAGCAGTGCTCTTTGCTATACAAGCTCACTATGTATATATCCAACTCATTATAACAAAAACGTCCCCTTTTATGGGGGTCTCAATATAATGAAAACGTCAAGGTTTGAGCACAAGGTTCTCATGGGCATATCACACCTTGGCATCACAGGGAGAATCTCTGCCGTACAAAGCCCTTCGGCAAGGGCTGCATGGGGGTTCTCAATGCCCTAAGTTTGGGCTCCATGTCCTAGACACAGCAAAAGAAGAGAAATTTT
>JAUBOD010001125.1:511700-524272 GCA_032353885.1 Nothura maculosa | reverse complement strand
CCGGCCCGGCCCGGCCCCGGCCGCACCGCCCCGGCACCGGCACCCGCCCCGAGACCGGCCTTGGCCCTAGCACCCGCCCCGGGACCGGCATCGGCCCTCGCCTGCACCCGGAACCGGCACCCGCCCCGGGACCGGCCCTGGCCACGGGACCTGCCCCGGGACCGGCCTTGGCCTTTACCTGCACTCGGAACCGGTGCCCGCCCCAGGACCGGCTCTGGCCCCAGCACCCGCCCCGGGACCAGCATCGGCCCTCGCCTGCACCCAAAACCGGCGCCCGTCCCGGTACCAGCCCCGGTACTGGCCCCAGCACCCGCCCTGGGACCGGCATCAGCCCTCGCCTGCACCCAGAACCGGCCCCCGTCCCGGTACCAGCCCCGGTACTGGCCCCAGCACCCGCCCTGGCCCCAGCACCCGCCCCGAGACCGGCATCGGCCCTCGCCTGCACCCAGAACCGGCGCCCGTCCCGGTACCAGCCCCGGTACTGGCCCTGGCCCCCATCCTGGGACCGGCCCTGGCTCTCCTCTGTACCTGCCTCGGAGCCATCACCCACCTCGATACTGACCCCAGCACCTGCCTCGGTACCAGCACCCATCACGGTACCAGGCCCCATCTGCACCCACCTGGGACTGACACAGCCCTTGGTCCCCATCCTTCCCTCTGTCCCAGTCCCGGCACCCAGCCCTGGGAGCTGCCCCCGGCCCCAGGGCTCATCCCCAGCACTTGCATCTAATCCCAGCCACGCTGGTACCAGTCCCTGCACCCATCTCCGGTTCTGATATCTGCTCCATGCTCTCCCCACAGCATCAATACCTTATTGCAGCACCTACCTTTGGCACCAGCACCCAGCACTGGTGCTGACACCCATCCGGGCGCCCACCACCCCACCTGGACCCACTCCACCTTTCCTCAAACACTCCATCCCTGTTCCAGCCCCACTGAGGCTGGGAGGCCCTAATCTGGATCCACACATTCATAACACTGCACGGTTCCCAGTCCCTAGGATACCATCCAAGCGCTTTCCCTTCTGAGGACAATTAGCAATTTCCCAGCAATTTAGCAGAGCAGACAGGTGAGTTTTTGCTGCTGGAAGCCAGGCTGGGAATATGGAGCTGGAACAAAGTGCTAGCTGTAGGCAGGGAGGGAAGGAGAGAGGGAAGGAGACAGTTCAGACTAAGGTATTTCCAAATGAGATTTGTCTCCAGCTTCAGCCCAGCTTTTATAGCAGATTCCACTTAGCCAGGTGAGACTTGTTTTGCCCAAAGGGGTCAGAGGATGTGATAAATCCCAGCAAGGAGCATTTGTGTGTCTGGGCAGTGCTGGCTGATAACACACGCTGAGTATCTCTTAGCTGCCAATTAATGACCTCTTAATGCCTTGGCAAGTGGTCATTTACTGCCATTAACTCACTTCTGGGTAATATCACACGTTAACAGCACCAGGGGCCTGGTGACAAGGCTTGTAGGCGCCACCCCCATGCAGGGGACACGGTGCCAGGAGCTGCAGGCAGACCTGAAAACAGGAATTTCAGTAATGCAGCTTCCTAGTAGTCCAAGGGACAGTATGAAAACCCTGGGATTTGTCAAATTTTACTCTAGGCCTTCCAGCTAAGTCACTCCTGGGCAGTTTATCAATTTCTTCTCTTGTCACATACCCCAGCTCCAAGCAAGTCTGCCGGCTTTTAGCTAAGAACTAAAAAAAAGAGAAGGCAGTGGGAGCAGGGGACACATGAGCATCCAGGTGTGTTATCTGACATGGTTTTGCAGCTTGCTGGTCAACCTCGTGGGGCTTCTTCACATTAAATAACCGGCCGAGATTTACTGGTATTCTGGATTTTGCCCACAAGAGGGTGTGTTTAGGCCTGGTAATTGGCAGGGATGGCAGCGAGCTGATCTCAAGTCCCAACCATGGACACTGGCAGCAATGAAGCTTCACTAGCCATCCCAAAGCTGGTGGTGGCCTTTGTACGTGGCCTTGGAACGTGGCTTTTTAACCATCTGCTGCTACGTAATCATCTTCCTGGTGAGACAGATGCAAACAAAACTGTTCTTAAGGCTTTTGGAGAAAAGCAAATTTTGAATGATGCCTATTTGGAGAAAAGCACATTTTGGACGATGTCCATTTCTCCCCGTTGGCAGATGCTGAGCTGCAGTGATAACTCAACCCCAGTTTGCATTAGGGTGAACAGCAATGAAGTGGCTGGGGTGCATGTGAGGTCTTGCTCCGTGAAAGCAACTGCTTCTGACAGCCCAAACACTCCTTATTAGCACTTAATGAAGATTTACATGAGTTGCTTCTTACACACTTAGCAGATGCAGCCTGTGGGCTGTAAGACTATAAGGTATTTAGGGGAAGGGATTTTTTTTCCCCTTGTGTGCAGGGTACATTAAAAATGAGCCCTTAGATGGGTGCGTGCAGAGCGGCTCTGCCATAAGTTCTGCCTCTGGACTATACAGAACATCCTCAAAATCACCCCACAAAAATGCATGTCTGGGTGTGGAGGTCTGCAGGATACCATAGCACGGAAATAATTACATTAAAACACAGGGCAACTGATGGTCTTGTGTACAGTTAGTTAAGACTACGTCACCACAGCTATTTGGGTTATATTTCTGAAATACAGACTCACTGGAAGGGTTATATTTCTAATATTACCAAAACCAAGCCTGGCAAGCAAGCTACTCAAAAGAGGATAAAGAAAAGGAAAAATGCTGTAGGAAATCACGCTAAAACAGCCAGCGAAGGAGAAAGGCCCCAGCGGCACCGCAAGGAGGTATTTCTGGTGCATGTAATTGCAATAAGCGGCACTTGGATTTACGTCCTGGAGGGCAGGAGCTGCCCTGCCCCCCGTGTATTTTCTGGTGCTCAGTGAAGCATTCGCAGCTGTACAGTGGAACAGATGCTCCTAATGGAAAAGGTACCGCGGAGCTTCCCTTAATGGATCTGCTGTCTTACAGCAGTCTGGGCAAAAAGACTTTTAAGAATAGAGATTGCTCAGTAGAGTAGCCAGAGGGAACCTTCCTTTGCTATTCCAACATCAGCTGCTGGAGTGGTTCCGAGCTGTCTCCAGCTCTTTTGAAATGATGCTGCAGACAAATAGGGTGGCATTTAGCACACACAGTGTGGCATTTGCCTTGGGATCTAGCTAGGGGTTTAGGAGCAAGCTGCTCGCTTTGCTGGTCGTGACGTTGGGGGCATCACAGCCCTCTCTGCAGACACAGACACCGCATGTCCCACCACGGTTGTGTCTCTGCTTCCTTCCTGCCCTTTGATGCTGTTATCACGTGGACTCGCCCGAGGCCATGAGCTGTCTCGGGACAGGCGGGTGGCGAATGCACTCGCTCGAAGCCAACAGTGAAAGCCTTGTGAGCAACCACCTCTTGCAACCACCACCAAAAGCCGGATGGATCAAACCTTTGTGGAGACCTCATAGCTCTGGGGCACTAATGCCTCTCATGGGCCAGCACTGCAGTTCCTTGATATCATATCTTATAGGAGTTTTTATCTCCTATGAATTTTTATCTCATCTTGAGCAGATGTGGGTAACCACAGGGCTTTCAGAGGGGAAGTTATTTATGAAAACGGCGGCTTTTTGTTCTTTTTCAGTATCCTGAAGCACGGACGCAGTTACTGGTGCAGCAGCAAGAAGCTCTTGGGCTTGTGCAGCTCCAAGCATTTCCAGCCCTTCCTGCGCTCATCTCAGCTGCCTTATGAACAAGAAAAAGCCATTTTCTCCAGTTTGCAGTGACTTTACTACTTGTTGTGACCATATATTTGGCTTTGGGAGCCCTTTGCCACTGGGCTAGTGATTCTCCTTTTACTTGCAACAGGGCCTTAGTGAAAGAGAAAGCAGCAGGTGGGAAAGAAGAGTTGAGAGACCATGAAGGCCACAATAAGGGAAGTGAATTTGAGTTCAGCTTTGCACATCTCTGGCCTGGCTGTGCAGCAAGGCGAGGTGTTCCCCTGGGTGGGTAGGTTGGTAGATATCATCAGGTTGAATCCCATGGTCCACAAACACATGCCCAGGAAGGTTAAAATGAAGCCACCTAACTCGCCAAGAATCACAAAAACCCTTTCCTTGCCACACACTCATTTTGCACCTTTGCCTTTTTTTACAGGAAAGGAAACCTGCAAAGCAGCCGTGATGCCCCCACCCTGCTAAATCACCATGGCATTAAACCCTTCCCTCCTCCAAACCCTTGTTCTGAACCTGGCTAATTCTGTGCTATTGAATTTTGGCCAGCTATCGCCCACAGAGTATTACGGGGCTGTTGCTGTTTCTCTTTCGCCTAAGAGCGGCTCAGCTGTCTCGCTCACTGAGGGCCAAGCTCTGCCATGCTGCTCGGAGAAGGAATTTCCCTCAAATCCCCACATTACTCATGATGTATGCAAAAAAAACCCCAGCCATTTAAGGAACTTCAGGAGGTTCAAAACACAACATCAGATTGATCTTATCAAACCCGCAGCAATTGCCTCAAAATGCGGATCTCGGGCTTTTCTTTAGCATTTCCTAATTATGGCTTCCCAGTTACTCCTGACAGATAAATATGCAGCACCTAACGAGTGCAGATTACATGGTAATAGCGATAATTATTCATCCATACAGTATTCCAGGCACCATGAAGCATTTCATTAGTGTAGCAAGGGCTTGGATATGGGAAGCCCGATTCCGATTAATGTTTCTCTGTTCTGTGTTCATGATTTCAGTCAGATGCATTGGCATCTCTGAGAGTTTTGTGAGTTTTTTTTTTTAATGTAATAGGGTTTTTTTCCACCACTTTACTTCTTACTTTAGGGCAATAACACTTCTTCCTTTTTTTTCCCCCTTTTTGTTTGGCCATGTGAGATTCTTCCCCCTTTTTACTTAATATTTTTCCCCACAAAAGGAAACCAGCTTTGCAGCTATGTGCTGCTCATGACAAGCCCTGAGGCAATGCTCAAAAGCATCTAGTTCAGATGATTTTTAAATTCGACCAAAAAAAAAAAAAAAGTCGCTAAAAATTACAGACAACGAGGGGCAAACCCCAAATGTGCCGAAAACCGCCAAATTTCAGAGCTGTGGACGGGCAAGAAAGCCGGGGGGGCAGAAGGCCCCACCGTGTCCCCGGCTGCTCGCCGAGCCGCGCGCGTTCCCGCCGCCCCGCCTCACAGAGACGCGCGCGCGGCCCCGCCGTTCCCGCGCGCGCGCCCCCGCCCGGCCCCGCCCCCTCGCGCGCATCGCGGCCTCCCATTGGTGGGCGCCGCGGCGAGGCCACGCCCCTCCCCCTGCGCGGCCCCCCGCCCCTCCCGCCGCGCCTGCGCAGTGGTGCGAGGTGGCGCGGCCGCCCGGCTGTTGTTGTTGTGGGGCGCGAAGATGGCGGCCGGGCAGGGGGGCGGCGGCGGCGGCGGTAACGGCGGCAACGGCAATAACGGCAACAACGGTCCGGGCGGGCTGGGCATTCCCGCTCACCTGACTCTCTCCTTCTCGTCCGGGCCGCACTGGGGCGCGGCCACGCTGCCGCAGGCGCACACGGTGCGCAGCCTGGAGAGGGCCCTGGAGGAGGCGGGCAGCTCGGGCATCCTCTGCTTGAGCGGCAGGAAGCTGCGCGACTTCCCCGGCGGCGGCTACGACCTCAGCGACACCACGCAAGCAGGTGGGGGCGGCGGCGCGGGGAGGACGGGGGTCCCCGCTGGAGGCCGCGGGATGGGGGAGTCGCTGTGGGGTGGCCGTTGGGGTCTGGATCTGGGGGGTGTCACTGGGTGGGGAGGGTCAGTGTGGGGGGTGCTGTGATGGCAGGGAGGGGTCGCTGGGGGGGCCCTTGGCTTGTGGCAATGTCGGGGGTTGAGGTGACGAGGGGAATGTGGGTCAGGGAAATGGGGTGACATTGGGGAACACTGAGGTGATGTGGGGGTGCAGTGGGAAGGACAAGGTGGCAGTGCAGGGAGTTGGGGTGGCAGTGGGGGGCATTTGTGGAGGGGACGCAGTGGGGACGTGTAGGGCTCTGCTGTGCAGAGCAGGTCACCTCTAGAGGTGGGGGCTGCACAGTGTGGGGGTGCGCACTGGGGGGGGCTCCCCTGCATGCAGGAGCCGGGGGGAGGATGTTCCTGCAGCCAGGGGTGCAGGGTGGTCCCGCTGTGTGCGGGAGGGTGCAGGGCCAGAGGGGACCCCCCCTCCCACCCACGCGTGCGTGATGGAGGAGCCACCGCCAAGGCAGCGTCTGCGGGGAGAGGGGCTCCCGCTTCATGTTATATAATATATGCCCCTATATGTGTATATATATGTGCACACATGTGTATGTATGTGTGTGCCCGCAGTGGAGGTGTTGTCCGTGTGCATGGGGAGCTCATTGTGCTCCCCTGCAGCAGGGAGGGGCGCGCGGAGCCAGCGCCTCTGCCACCCATCTGTGTGCAGGGACATGGGAACGTGGGGATGGAGCCGGCGCTGGGGGCACCGCCGTGGGGCAGCAAGGCCAGGGCTCGCACTTCCCGTCTGCAGGAGCGTGTGGGATTGAGCCTGAGGCTTCAGAGCTGCCCTTGGACGGGGCCATCCAGGTGCCTCGGCCTTCGCTCCCGAGCTTTGTTCAGGATCCTGGTGATTCCCTCTTCCCAGCGCATCCCAAAATTATTATGTGATTCCCCCTTTGCAGCCCATGCCAAAATTGTTACCAGTGCAGGGCCAGGGGTATGGATGCCCCTGGTGTAGCTTAATGTATTCACCGTCTTGGAAAATAAATAATACTGTAGGTTCCGTCCGTGGAGGCCCGGAGCTCCCCAGGCTTTGAGCTGGAGTAAACTTGGAGGCCTCTTCCTTTATGCTCCGCAGGAAAACAAAGCTGTGTTTTTCATTAGGGGTTTGCTGTGTTTTGGCGCGCCTGTGCTGTACTTGGAGATTTATTTGCTTCTGGGGTAGTCACTGAAAATGGGTCATTTTAGTAACGTGCTAGAACAAAATACTGAGGGGAGATCCAGCATCTTTTGTTGAGTAATAGTAGTGACTTTCCGTTTGTTTATTTTCGAGTGAATTACGTCCTGGCATGTTTTTGTTTTGGGCCTTTTTTTTGTATATGCTTTTATATTGTATTTTTTAATGGCTTATGAATAACTGGTCTACTGAATACAAGACTGGCTATTATGGTACCTTATCCATCTCTGACAATCCCATCCTGCTGGTGTCGATCAAATATTCATTTTGTTGCTCTTTGTGAGCTGTGTTTTTTGCAGAGGTTTAAATAATGATGTACAGTTTCTTCTGTGATATAATGGGCTGTAGAGGGGGTAGAATTTGTGAAGGACTAATTTTAAAATCCAATTTCCAGTATTCAGTACCAAGCCTGCTAATGATTTTTAGGTTATTAGCATATTCTTCCTGACACACATGATGCATCTGTGTGATGCAGAATATGGATAGGTAGAAGTGTGTTAATTATTTATAATGCAAGCACCAGATTAAATGAAGGAGTTCATTAAATGATAGCTGTTTCCTTGTAATAGCAAAATAAATATTTCCAAGAGCATAGTAAGCGGTTTCTGTGTATAAATGTTCAATAAATAAAACATTAAAAATGAAGAATTTTATATAGGGAGTCCATTATTAAAAATATATTTTCTGTCATTCTCAAGCCAGTTCATCAAGGTCCATATTTTGTGTTTGTATTTTGCTTTTTTTTTTAATAACCTAAGTAAGAGGTGTGTGTGGTAATATTACCTTTATATTTTATAATGTAGTAGTGCCCAGTCACCACCACTGAGTCTTTAGTATGAAGGAAGCTGAGTTAAATAGTTAATGGATTAAATAGTTAATTTAGGTGAATGCACGTAGATTATTCATGTAGCAGTGCTGCTTTAATGTAGCACTGATTCAAGAATGAATACTCTGAAATAAAGATTTTAGATATCTTTCTAAAACTTGCCTGTAAACAATAGCTATATAGTCTTTATTTTGGCTTCACCCATAGATTGATTTTGTTATTATTATTTTTTGGATGAGCAGGTAAATGGTATCCTGCTGAAGAAGCATTGATTTCCTTTACAAAGTATCAGGATGGTATAAAGCTTAGGCTAGAACGTGCTGCTGAGGCAATCATCATATATTTCAGCAGACGTTTTGGATCAGTTACTGCTGTTTGACATTGCAATATTCCCTGAATAAGACAAGATAAGAATCTGTAGGCTGAGAAAGTCAGAAGTATTTGCTGGGTTTCACTTTTACACACATTGCTGTTAATAATTCTTAGACTTTTAGATCTGTAGTAGAAGCATTTAATAACCCTCCACACACATTTCCTCCCCTACACAAAACAACACATATCAGACTGTAAAAAATATTTCTGTATCATTGACCCTTATGCATTAAGATAAATCTTTTGTCAAATCTGGATTTTAATTGCAGTTTCTCGAGACTTGATTTTCTTCTCCTCTAAACTTGTCGTCTGCCTATGAGACAAGGCCTCTGTTGTTCTTAAACGACTTCTGGAAAAAAATCATAGGTCATGAAATATTAAGAGGCATACAGAGATTTATCAAGAGGTATATGAATATTCCATTCATTTTATTAATGTGTGTAATTTTGCTTCTCCCCCTGTGGGCAACATTAATCCCCATGACAATTAAGTCAATGAGTATAGTACATTGATATAATCTCTCTATATTTAGCTAAGAGTTGTGTTTTCCAGGGTTTTTTAGGTCTGTGCTGGTGCTTTATTGCCTTGCTGACCTGAGTCAATTTACTCTTTTTGCAATTTCCTCCTCCCTCGTGAGCACTCTTGGAAATGGGAGTTTAGTGCATATGAACAGTATTAGACTGACAGCTCAAGAAACAATTTCTTTGCTCAGGATATATATAGTGGGGTAGTGGCCAGCTTGCTTACAATTTGTCACAACAAATTTAATTCCCTATTTTAATTGCAGAGGAACCTGCAAGCAATTGAAGTAGGTGAAGAATTGCCCATAAATATATTTGCTTTGGAATTTCTCCTTTCTAGCCACCTGCTACCTTTTCATATAGCTGAGGAGTAACATCAGTGTATTCCCCATATGACTTCCGAATGAGCCATCCTGCCAGGGCTGCTAATAATCGCAGCCCCACGGGCAGAATTCCCACATTGAGGTTCCTGCATGTGTCATTTGGAGGAGAAATATGATTGTGGTTTCAGATACCGTTGTCTGCATTTACTTACATGGCCTCATTGATTTTTACATCATGTTTCTGGCCCTGCTTAAGTGTGCAGTCAGTCATGTGATTACAGATTAAAAGCAACAAAATCTGCAAATTAGAACCGAGTGTGATTTGCATGAGAACGTTAATTTGCACTGCTGCATATAGAACATGCACTTCTAAACCAATGTATTTGCCTGTATGGTTAGTTATTTTTGTTGATGATAGCAATTTTGGTTGAAGAGATGACAAACAATTGACTGAACAGCAATACTAAATGCTTTTTTTAGCTTAGAAATAACATACCTATATGACATAAATCTAGATTACATTCTAGAAATGAAGCCTGTTGAAAAACTGATGACTTAAACTAAAGATTTTCCCCATTGGTCTTTTTGTCCCACTTCAAACTTTTATTTTGCAAAGAAAATGTCCATTTAGATTGATTTCCAGGATTATGTTAAATTTTTAAAGGTTTTATATAAGAGAAATCTCTGTATTCTCAATGTTAAACATACCTCTTAGGAATGTGAAACAGATAGCACGTTCTGCCCATTCCTTGCCAAATAATCCAAATCAGAATGTATAAACACAAGCATGTTCAGCAGAAAGCTGTAGAGAAGAGCATAGGACTTTTTTTAAATGCAGAATTAGGTTGTATGCATGTAGTTCCCAATCCGTTTTGTCATCTCATTTCTCATGTGATGATGGGAGCTCTCAGCTCTTGGCTGCACAGCACTTTGGTTTCCAGTTTTGCTTCCCAGAGAGAGCAGAATTCCTGTCTTTTCTATCTCTTCCCTGCCCTCCTGCTTTGTTGCTTATTATTTGAGTAGGGGGAAATGTATTTACGTGATGAAATATATTACAAAATCTTGTTCCATTACAAAAATGGAGGAGCCTTTGCTTTTTTTCTGATTTTTTTTCCACTTAATTTCTTGTCACGTGATTTGTGCTCTTTTTTTCAGAGCTGGTTCAAGAGGGTAAGTTCATTTTATTGGCAAGACTGGCACGTACAGCTAAAACATGTTCTTAGCCAAAAGGTAACTGAAACAGACTGCCTGAAGGCTAGAATTTCCCAGAAGATGGAAAAATAATGAATAATTTATGTTTGTGTTAATATTCTACATGGCAGTGCGGAGAGACTTCTAAATTCCCTGCTTTTCTTTGGCCGTCCTGCCGTCTGTTCTCACTGCTCTTCCAGCCGACCTGGGATTATGAGAGTTAGTTGCCTGCTACAAAAATGAGGAACCAGGTTACTAGATGCAGAGCTTTAAGTTCTGGTTTACTTTATCTACCAGCACTACTGCAAATCAGAAAAGGACTAGTGATTTCTGACTGATCAGGCAAATGTTGTAGCACTTTGGATAATTACAAGAGCCTTATTGTCTGTTACAGAACTAAAATAGTTTATTGCTTGAAGCTGCAGCTTGCTGGGTGAGGTATGATTTCCCTGCAAGGATTCTTGTAGCCCAGGGCTCCCAGGTTTGTTCGTAGCCTGCTGACCAGCAGATGTAACTGCAGAACACGCCGATCCCCGACCATCTGTGTATTAAAACACACATCTACTTCAATTTGTCACTTTATCACTTGGTGTTAGTAGGGAGAACTAATAGGGAGGGGACAAGACCTTTTACTAAAGGCTCAGTAGGACTAAAATGTTTAGGCAAGCATTCACTTTAGCTCATTACATGGAGTAATGAGGGATACTATATTAGTATATTCACTTTTAAACTAACACAAGTAGCCACAACCTCTCTCAGATGCTGCCACGAGGGCTGGCACGGGTTGGAATCGGCGGCCGCTGGCAGCAGGAGGCCCCAACAAATAAGAGCAGATGCTGAAGTTGCTACAGCAGCGACCTTCGTATCTCCAGAGAACGTTGTAGATGTGATTAGCCCCTTTGCTCTGTGCTGATGGACTGTTGTTCTGCCCAGTTTCTACAGAGCTTTTTTCCCCCCTGCTTTATTCTACACTCTGCTTATTTTCCAGTGTCCTTTGTCTTGAAACGTTGTAATTTTCTTTTTAAGTGTTTCTGTTTAGTTCATCCAATTGTAAGTAACTTTATCATTGCAAAAGGTCTAGGTCCTACAGTAGATGTTGGTTACAGTTGCTTTGCTGTTGCCTCTTTCTCTGCCTCTTGTCTGTATATTGTAAACTCTTCAGGCAAAGGCTGTGAGTGTCTATATCCAGGCATACAGGGATTAACATAAGCTTTTACTGGGGGATTTGTGTTCATTCGAGTATTGGTAATAAACCCCAAATTTGCATCATGGAAGAATGGATTCATAATTACTTTCCCCTGTTATTTTTCTGTGAAAAAATTGAAGTAATTTGAAGTAGAAATTTGAAATTTTTGGAAAAAAAAGCAGAATTAGGTCTTTGAATGATTGTGAGCAACCAGTAAGTAGTCATGTCAATTTACATAGGAGATGCTCTGAGCTATAATACACAAGCTTAATAAAAATTCTTGCTGAACTGTCATGAAAACAGATTTCACTCTTTCTAATGTTAAGCTGCTTTAAGAATCCTAGGCTAGACAGAATACTAACATGCCATTTAGTTTGGGGAAGCAGATAGCCTCCGTGTGGGAGTTGTTGCCTAGCATTCCGAATTACAAAAGATTCCTGGGGCTTTATCGAAAGGTTATTATGAAACAAAATTGCAAGAAGCCTTTAGAAGTGAAAGGGAAGCTAATCTTGCCATGGAGTAATGTCCCTTCAACTATATAGTTGACTGATGTATATGTTATTCCAAATGATCCTCTCCTCTTGGTGTGTTCTTTGCACCTTTGTTTTCATCATGCCATGCTAAAGTGCCTGAACCTACGTGCTCTCGAGGTGGAGCAGGATGCTGCAGTGCCCTGGGAAAACCTGGAATTCACTGCTGGCACACAGGGAATTCACTGAATTCATTGGTTGTTTTCATTGGTGCTTGGTGTGCAGATCGACACCCACATTTGCCCCCTGATTGCTCCGACGTTTGACCCAGACCTTCTAGTTCAGTTTTTGATGAGTGAAAATTTCAGTAACAAACACATATATCTGAGCCAGCAGGAGGCAAGCAGAGATGCCTTAAATTAAAACCAGAATTACTTGAACGGCTCATGTGGACACAGCCACTGGCTGTTGGAAGAGCCATGCCTCACATGTCGGTGTTGCTTGTTCAGTCCCTAGCGTGGTAAAAATACAAGTTTAAAGAGGATTATTTGTTGTGCTGTTAGTTTGCGGAGTCGAGAACTTGGAAGGTGTGAAGTGCAGTTTCTGGTTGCTTGTTCTTGGCTGTGCTTTATGCAGCTCTTCAGTTGCTTGTTCATGGACAGTTTCCTTTGTCACAGTCAGTGCTCAGATTATGTAACTCCTATTAGCGACATGGATAAAATGTAGGTATTTCCAAGCTCTCGATTTAATGGATTTGAAACCCAAACAGCAGCTTAGATCTTTTG
>JAUBOD010001125.1:446690-459691 GCA_032353885.1 Nothura maculosa | reverse complement strand
GAAAGTTCCATTCCAGACCTGCAACAGTCACTTGGTAGAAACCTGCTTCTCAGTTTGCTTCCCAGCAATCATAGGCTGGCTTTGCTTAAGGTGCACAGAACTAAATCAGCTTCTTACATTGAGACATTCATTAACAAAAGTCATATTTGAGAGAGATTCCAGAGGAAAAGGTGGAAGAGTTTATCACTTTCTTTGTATTTACCAAGCTTTGGAGTTGGGAATCCAGGGATATCTACTGGCACCAATTGCAGGGGCTTGAGCAACAGTGGACTATATTGCAAGAGCAGAAAGAGAAATGAAAGTTACATATTCAATTTTTTTTGTTGCTTTTTTGCCCTTTGGTCAGGACACACTTTGATCAGGGACAGATGGAGGAAAGGGAGGGTACGTTTGTTTGTTTATTTTGCAACTAGACCGTGAAAAAAAAATTAAGGAGTGATTAAACCAACAAACTTTCTTTAATAAATTAATAGCAGCATCACAAAACCCTGATGTGAACAACCCAGAGGAGGTTGGGTAGGTGACAGCACTCAACCATTCACAAAACGTTATCGTCCGCTGGCAGGAGAGCGCGGGCGCTCCAGGGCAGTCCCCTCGGCTCTTCATCGCAACAGGCAGCGCAACCAGAATGGGGCCAACCGAGCAGCAACACTCAACATATTTACAATTGTGGAACTGAACATTTAAAAAGAAAAAAAATATAAAAATTTTTGCAAGTTTGCTGTTTAGTTCTCCATATTTACAATCCTATGGAGCAGGTTCCTGTTTTGCCCATAGAATAGAACTGGCAGGAGCCATGGAAGCTCCTGGGCAAGGATGATGCCGTTGGGTGGACGTGGGGCAAAGGAGCTATTGGTGCCTGATGCTAGTCCTGCTCCTGCAGGAGCAGTTCAGCTTATTGCCAGGTAAGCAACAAGCTCCTGCTCCCTGCAATGCAACTTATTGCTAAATGCTTTCAAAGTCTGGGGTTGGCTTTTAAATATAGAGATATGTATATGTATGTATATATATGTATATATATGTACACGGGCACACATATATATACACACACACATACATGTTTGTAAAAGACGTGCTATGAAGTCACCCAAGGCCTTGGGCCACCCAAGGGTTACAGTTGAGGATTAATGAGGATCTTAATTCCTCATGTGCTTCCTTCCCAGCCTTGACCATAGTTGTTTGTGGCCCATGACACCAACCCTGTCCTTTATCCACTTGCACTTCTGCCTCAACACTGCTCCAAAAGCAGCATTTAATTGAGGGAATTTTAAAACTGCAAATCCCAAGATTTTGGAGGGAGTGGGGAAAAGAAAAGCAAATGCAAACCACACCAAGCAGCAAAGAGATGTGAGGAGCGAGAAGACAAGAGCTCTTAGGAAGCCCAAAAGCTCTTCCCTGAGTAAAATAAGAAATAACTGATCAAAACGGTTCAATATGCCACAAGGGACGGCCACCAGCCACCAGCACCGAGCTGATGACAACAGCAAAATGTGAGTGTCCTGGTCTCCATGCTCATCTTGGGGATGAAGCGGGGGATACCAGAGTGGTCTGAATCTCTGTCTTCCCCCCAAGAGTCCATGGGATGGAGCCAAGACAATGAAGCATTCCCTACCTAACGGAGCAGGAAGGAAACAGAAGTCTAGCAGGGCTGAAGAAGGAACTAAAGCTTAAGACAGGTCCCTGGAGGCCAGGGACCAGCTTGCTTGATGCAACACGTCTGGCCAAGCGACTGCAACGATGACGCCTCCCTGCCAGGACTCTGCACAGTCGTTACACTGCACAAATGGGGGTGAGGATTTAAAGTATATATTTACTGTCAACTGGAAAAAAAAAAAAAGTTATATTGACCAAGTCTAATAGCATGTATTTGATATATAACTATTAACGCGCCATTCTGGACTCCAGCAAATGCCACCTGAGATAAATATTCAGCATTTTTTGTTCATGCATTGGAAGAAGAATTCAAACAGTTTGTCCATGACATATGCAAAGTAACTAATATTTCTGATCTAGTATTAACAGTAAATATAGACCCTTAAACTTCACTGCAGTATATTAATATATATGATTTTTAAGTACTGGACTGGAAAGATAACTCTTTTCTTCTTTTAAAAAAAAAGTTTTGTTCAGAATGCAGTATTTACATAGTCCTTTGACCAACACTTACATTTTTACACCATATATTTTGGCTACAGGCACACCGTAGCAAAAGACTTTGAAATGAGCCATCTTTATACACAGCTCACTCTCTCGCTTACAACGTTACAGCTGTTTATGGAGAGCTCTGAAGTCCCTGGTTGCATTTGTAGCCCCTCAACCTCATCTAGTTCCATGCTGTTGAGTTCATTGCCGTTTCGGTAACTCGTTAAAGTCAGATCTTTCCCATATAACGCTGTGGAAGCAACATTCAGACACTGATTCTGTCGCACCGCTGATTTTTTACTGGTCTTGTATTGGCAGCGGATATAATTGGAAAAAGCCCTGCGATAGGTTTTATTGAAGAGTGTGTATACAAGGGGATTGATCCCCGAGCAAACGTACCCGACCCAAACGAACACGTCCAGGAGTTCGCTCAGGAGCCCTTTATCACATGCCTCCTTGCAAAGGACGGACATGATGTTGGTGATGAAAAACGGGCACCACATGATGAGGAACAAAAAGAAGACGATGCCCAGGACCTTGGATGCTCTTCGCTCGTTGTTGATGGACTGCATAGTTCCTTTGCGGAAAAGCACCGCTTCCCTGTTTACCGGAGAGTTCAAGTGCGATGCCCCCTCGTGATTGTGAAGCATGGAAACGTTCTCGGCGTTGTTTTCCTTCTTGAGGCAGTTGACGCTGCTCCGGCGCTGCTTGGGCACCTCGCCGCACATGAACACGGTCGCCTGGCGCTGCAGCACCTGCACCGTGAGGCAATACGTGATCACCATGATGATGAGGGGGATGAAGAACGCCACAAAGGACCCGACCAGGACGAAGTTCTCGTCGTTGAGGACGCAGGTCCCGTTCACAAACACCCGGGAGTCGTCCTGCAAACCAATGACCGGAATGGGCATGGAGATCCCTACAAGAGCAAGAGCAGAAAGAGAGTTACCGTGCTGGGCAGGACTCCAGAGGGGCAGGACAGAGGCTGT
The DNA here is from genome assembly GCA_032353885.1 of Nothura maculosa. NCBI lineage: Eukaryota > Metazoa > Chordata > Aves > Tinamiformes > Tinamidae > Nothura > Nothura maculosa. Next base: position 456,560 of record JAUBOD010001125.1, on the reverse strand, counting down.
GGATCCTGCTTGTGTCCAGCCCCTGCCAAAAGCTGTTCAAAGTGAGGATCCCAGGTGGAAGGGGGAAGCTTTGGGAATGTACACAGCTCCACAGTGCAACCACCCTCCACTGGGAGCTTCTGCACACTGAGATCTCCACACTGAGCCCAGAGTAACTGAGTTATCAGGTTCTTTCTCTAGTATTACTTGGGATTTGTGGTGGTAGGAAAGGCAGGTTACAGACCAATTGTGTATTACACACCAATTTAGGTGTATTACACACCAAAAATATGCTGTGTTGTAGCTGGGCCCCCTGTGCCTCCCCATTCGAGGAGCCTCTGAAATCAAAGGCAGGAGACAGATTTATAGCAAAGTTTGAAGAAGAAAATACCAAAATGCAAAAGAGCTACAGCTACTAAAATTTAATAGCAAGCTTGCTAAAACATTAAATAACCCTGATAGAAAAATGGCCTAATATATCACAGAGTTACAGCAACAAAGCTCCCAGCTCTAGACTCTGGGCCCTTATCTAGCTCTGGGTAGGACCAGTGGTCTCAGGAAACTCTACCTGTCCTGTTATTTCATCCACAAGCAGTTTGAAAGTGAGAACTATCACCTGTCTGGCTGCAATTGTTATGGCAGGACATTGTACAGTCAAATGCAAAGGCAACAGCACCCAGGACCTGCCTCTGGACTTGCCCAGACTCTTGAATGTGACAATAACAGCAACTGGAGCAAATGACACTATGACATTAGGAAAAGTGCAATGAAAATTATAGCGATTGACACAATAGCTGGAAAACAGAGCCCAGAGCATCCAGCCTGAAGCATGGCTGTCCAGGATGCTTTCCTTTATGCCCTCCCATAGCAGGAGGGAATGAAGGAAAGCATCTCAATGGCTCTTTAGATCCCTCTAGGTAACATCTACCAGCACTAATGTCCTGTAAGAGCTTATTATTTTAACATACTTTGCCTATATGCCATCTCTTCTACATTTGGAAAGCCATCCATGCGCTGTGGGGATGGACAAAAGAGGGAACAGAAAACTAGCACTGGAGTCCTGCATCTCATCTCAATGAGCTTCACGCACAGTGAGATGTTGAAAATCTTCTCTAGGCACATCCAAAACCAACACAAGGGACAAGGGTGTATTTTGGAATACCATACCATGTGTACATGAGAACATAGGAAGGATACGAAGGGCCAGACTTAGTTAGACCTATCCCACGTGCTCTCCTAGCTCCATCATTCCTCTGGTAGCACGCAGGCCCAAATATTTATAGGTGTGACATAAAATGGGGCAGTTACTGGCGTTATAGCTTAGACAACTCCACATCCAGAAGTTATATCCACACTCTTTTTAATAACTCTTGTGAGACCTGTCTTCTTGCCCTCTCGATACCTTCTACGCCTCCACAAATACAGAAGCAATTAGTTCAACTTTTACTTGTTGTGTGAACAGAGTATTCTTGCTTACTTCAAATCTGCTGCCCGATAAACTTCCTTTGATTTCCCTTAGCACTTATCCTGCAAGAAACAATGAATAATTGCTCTCCCATCCCCTTCTCCACCTCCTCAGGTGATTTCACAGACCTTTATCTTCTCTACCAACTGACATCTCTTTGGAGATTAAGAGCACTACTCTGTCTACTCTCCCCGGTGCAAAAACTCATTTTATGCCTGGTTCTTTTCTAATTCCTCTCTGTCCTTTTCCAGACAAACTGCACAAATGCTCAGGAGCACTTGGGTCTTTGGAGAGCAGTCCAAGGCCTTTCCTCCTCCCGTTGCCTCCATGAGTGTCCAGTAGCTCCATCCATGGGGCAGCCCATGCTGTTGTCCAGCTCCTTCTCCCGAGCAGCAATAGCTGCTGCCAAGGCCAGGGTTGCATCTGGACTGTGTTTTGGAGCGCTGTGAACAGCCCAGGTCCTAGAACTGATTCCCTGGGACTCTGAGTTCCTAAATAGACACTAACATGCTTAAGTAATTAACCATGGCATTTTTCCCGTTCCAGTTAAGTGTTTTCCAGGATTCCGGAGAATACGTCTGCAATCAGTCACTGTCATAAAAGAACCATTTGCCAGTAAGTAAGTGAAGGATTTTTTTTTTCTGAAGAGTAATAACTGTGAAAGTCTCTTGCATTGTAGCATGGATTACCTTGGCCCAAGTGATAGCTCTGGGGTCCTGTGGTCTTCTCTGACCCCTTGACAAGGTAACTATCTCCTGGTCGATTTGTTAACCCTTGGTAACTTGCCCATCTCAAGTCCCTATAACTGCAGTAATCTTCACCCAGCCAGGTCACTTGTTTTCATTGCTAAAGACACTTTTCCAAGGCCCTGGCTACCTGAAATGACAGGCATTGAGGAACTGGTGGGAGATGGATCAAACAGCCTTTCCACAAAGAAGAAATCTGGACAGATCAAGGGCTCTACACTGTGGCAACATTTGTGGGGCGCACTTTATGCTTTAGAGTCTTGTAAAGAAACATTTTATTTGAAATAAAGCTCAGGAAAAGAAAAAACAGTTCATTTGTGAAGTAGTCACCACGGCATTCGCTGGTACTGACTTATTCCAAGGGAAATTAAATGGGTCTTCAGGATATCTCCACAGTCACACACATGGAGTACATTTGGGAAGAGGAACCTAATTCTGGGATACAAACAGGGTACAACCAGGGTTGCTGATGGCCGTCTAAAATCCTGAGTGCCCATGTGGTACCTCCAGCATCAACTAGAGGGAATGAGGAGATGGCTCTGATGGAGACGTGTCCTTCCCTCGTACCAAAGCAGGATTTCACCTGTGAAAGCCATGGAGCGAGCAAGCCCCAGGCCTCTGGTTTGCTCTTACATCCAAGAAAATTTATGTAAGCCTGAGCAATGGAAACCACAGTCTCCAGGGGATATTCCTCTTCTCCCCTCCCTTAGCTCCTCTTGGATAGAGCCAGTGGAAAGCAAGACAGTAGACACCCTCTGGATTACAAATCCACTTGGAGCAGTTGTCCTAACTGTGGTTCTCGCCAGCTTTAAAGCTGTTCTCAAGCCTAGCACATCACTTCACCAAATGGGGCTGACATGAGGCTGTGGACACAGAGCAACAGATGCTCTTCACAGATTCCCAGTTAATGAAACAAAACCCAAATGATCACAAATATGTCTCAGTAAAACATTTACTAGCTCGCCCAGCACAAAATCCGGGGAAAAAGTCCACATGTACAACTGACAGTTACAAAATGCAGGCTTAAATGAAAAATACTGTTTTTGTGGTTTATACCTTGTTTTCTTTTGTGAATGCCCCTGAGACTAACTGAGATTGCAACAAAGACCAAGTCTTTGGTGGTTATTTCCACTGAAAAAAAAAGGAACTAATTTCCATTCTTTCTAAAAATATTCTTACACAAGAAGAGATTTTATTCCCTCTAGGGATAGCAACCTCATTAAAGAAATGAGGAGTCTGCATCTGGGTTTACTTTGCACACAGAGGATGCTCTGTGGTGAACATTAGAGGGTTTTGCTGCTGTTGCATAGGTCAGGAATACCAGGACCACCTCTTCTGGCATTAGCACCGCATCCAAAGTCTGCTGCACCCTTCAGAAAGGGGCCCATAATGAGCAATGTCTCCTTCAATTTGCACCTTTGCCCTCCTAGTTACTACCACACAAAATGAACTCAGTTGATGCCTCTAAAAGTTACTCACCTGAATGTCAGAGACTGCCCTAACTGCACTGGAGGAGACAGGAGGAGGGGATAGGAATCCCCTCTCCCAACGCTTTCAGAAAGGGAAAACTAAAACAAATGTGTTTGGTTTCTTAACAGAAGTGCCTGCAGAGCTCTCTAGTGCTGACTAACACACAGCAAGAAATAAAGCCCAAGACACCACCTCCCAACTTGCATCACAAAACAAAAGGCACCTGCTGTGGGAAGGCAGCTCTTCAGAGGCAAATTGAAGAACGTGGCTTTTTGATCAAAACCCCCCAAGAATTCCCTCTGTTCCCCATGCATTAGCAGACAAGTCGCAGTGCCTTTCATGTGCTAATATAGCTCCAATGCACCTGGAGGGCAGCGTTAGGGCTAGTTTCATCTAACAGAACAACAGTGCCAGCCTTGCATTCCTTTAGTCAAAGACAGAAGGGGTCTCAACTCGGAGCAATCTCACGCCTGCATTGAGCACAACTGCAAACAGTGGAGAAAAGCAAGGGCAAGGTAATTACTAAGCACGCCTGAATAAGCTGCTGACCTTTACTTAAACCTTGGGAGAGTGCTGAACAACCCAAGCCCGGAGGGAAAACTAGCAAATGCCAGTGAATGCCCGAAGAAATAAATGATTTTCCCATTTGCCCTTCTATTTTGCTAAATTACCTCTCTGGCTTTGGGCAGCCACCTGATCCCCGGGCTGCAGCTGAAGGAAGGGCCCACCTGCCTTGGATTCTATGTTCTCCAGGCTGAGTTTGTCCCTGTAGACATGCAGGAATGCTGCAATCAATGGTGAGGAGCAGCAAGGAGTCCTTGAAGAGCAGATGAGCATCCCTGCTGACCCTGAGGACGGCTGTGGTGGGATGGGCAATCATCCTCTGGGCAAAACTGTCCCTATCTCCAGCTGCTGCTGTCCCAGGCAAAACGTTGCATTGACATTTGAGAGCCAAAGCAAAGCAGCACAGGCACCAGTGACCAAAATCCCAAGGCAGCTCCTTGTTCTTCATTGCTCTGATATAACAGAGCAAACAAATATAACATCCCACTTGCTGGGGTGCTGTGGAGATCAATGGTCCTCTTGGGAATCATGGTAAAAATACATATGAACAAAAGAAAGTCTTTAGAGGAAATAACCTTGCAGTCAAAAATGGGAAGCTGAGGCAGAGGACACCTTCCTGATGTGCTCTCAGCCATAAAGAGAGGGTCTCTGGCTGCTCAGGACCAGAAGATAGGTCTGAATTTGGAATTATGAGCAGAAAAATCTGATGTGCTACAGCAATCTGCAAGTAGTCGCATGATGTGCGGTGCTAAAGCCACTTCCATGCCCCCTCAAGACTAGTGACATCTCTGTGGCATTGCCACCACTGCAGCACTTCAACCTGTAGGAACCATCAACTCCCTCTTCTCCACTGGGCACATCTAGTTCTGCATTTGTTACCTGCTTCAATTTTCAATTTTAACAATGTTCTCCCCCTGCTAACATATTTGGCCCCTCCATTTGTTGCCTTCACTATTAGCCATGTTTTTGCCATTTTCTCCCCACGAAACCCATGTCCCTAGCTTTGTTTGCTAATCTGCTGCAGACAGATTCACTTGTGTGTGTGTGCTCTTGTCCTGGAGAGAGGCTTCTCAGGTGTAACCACCACTCCACACGTGTGTCTCAGGAGCAAACCCTCTCAGAAAGCAACCAAAGACCTTGATGCCCCTGAAGTCCCTCAATCCAGATGGACACACTTGTAGGTAGCAACATAAGCCCAAACAAATGGAGCTTGAGGAACACGAGTGAGCCACGTTCTGTGAATCATTGCACACAGCCTACCCTCTCCTTTCATGCATAGCCTGCTCTTACTCTATATAAAGAACACAATTCCTCTTAATGTTGGTGGTATCACTCTAAGCACACTCAAACTGAGCATCATCTCCAATGCTCAATGACAATTCCCAGGGAGATGGGTTCAGGTGAGACCTGGATGTTCATTGAAGGACCTCAATTGATGGTAACCTACACGCTTGGGAGTGCTCAGGAGAGGAATACTCAGGGCAGGAGCAAAAACTCTACGAGGAACACAGTCATTTCATCTGAGTGGAGCATTTACTGGTCCTTACAGCACATGCCTTTCATCTTTATATAAATAAATGTCCTCAAAACAATGCAATGGTTAGATGGTTAAATGGAAATGTAAAATCCCCTTTTAAAGTTGATCAGTTTATTATAGACACAAATCCAGGCTAGCTATCCAAAACCAAAATTATATTACCATCAGCAAGGCCGAGAGAGAGAGCGAGAGGGGGAAAAAAAAGCCTATTTCTAACAACTCACATACCATGGCATGATCATAAGTCAGCTGCAAATTGCCTTTTTTTTATTATTTATCCTGTTTTCAAACCAAACAACAAAAGAAAAGAAGACTTGTTCTTTTTTCTGGGACTAGGTCTTCCAGTTTTGCTGCAACTTGTGTAGAGGCCGGTTAGTTCAGCAGGAAAATGAGAAATCTCATGTTCAGTTGAGAAACTGCCTATTTTCTATGGGGAGGAAAGCAACCACGCAAGGTCTGCTAGGGCACAGGAGTTGGCAGCAGAGCTTGGAGCTGATCTGAGAGTGAAGGATGTAGGGAGACTGCAGGAAAACTGAGTTCACGCTGTTGCTAACAGAGCAAAACCGAGCCAGAAAGTCCACAATTTCAACATGCTCTAGCAAATGGCCAAGAGTTCGTGTCTCCTCTTGGAAAGGGAGCAGAGAAAACCCCCTGCCCAGCATGCAGGCACACAATGAAGCCCAAAGGAGCTTCACAATTAAAAGATCTTGCTTGGTTTTACACCAGAAGTGATGTGTGCACGTTCTCCCATCCAGGGAGCTCATACGCTTACAGCTCCCAAGTGCTGTATCTTCTGCAGTGACATTATCCAGTAAACTCTTCCTCCTGTATCATGAGAACATCATGCATTCAGTTCAACAACTTCCTTATCACTCCCTGTGTAGAGGTATCTCCTCTCTTCAAACTACATGCCAAGGTGGTCCTAAGACCCCCTTGCTGGAGAAAAGGCACAGGGATTCTTTTGAGATGGGCTGCATCCATATTCTTAATGAAAACCTTCATCCTTGCAACAGTGCACAGCCTCAAACAGCATCAGGGTTGCCCCAGCAAGCTCACAGCATTTTTCTTTTGATTCTATGGATATTCCAGTGCCTCCTATTCCTATTTCCAACCTTGCTACCTGCCACCAAGCTGCTCTGCACAAGGTGCATCTTGCAGCACCCGTTTCTTCTGTAACTGCACGCACAAAGTCATACAAAAAGTCAGGCTGTATTAGCTAAAATACAAGATGAGTAACTGCAATGCACTTTAATCTGCAACAAGGAGGACGCTGGCAAAGACCCATTTGGGAACAACTCCAATCAGGAGTCTGGGCTCGTGCAACCTTCCAAACTCAGAGCTCCATGATCAAAGCAGCAAACATATATTTTGCTGTCAGCACTAACATTTCAGGAAAGCAGAAGCCAAAAGCTACTACACTGAGATACGTAAAAGCTTTTTTCTTTCTATTTTGAATTCTGATTCGGGATCAAAATTCAGGACTCCAGACGTTTAAAAGTTACTTCAGCGCAACTGAAGCACGATTTAATAAAACATACACCAGAGCAGCATCTGCTTAGCTGCTGCCTTGCATTTTTTAGTTAAGTATGAACAAGAACACACTGCTTCTTTCAGGACAGTTCAGACTGAAGGGAGGGTGAATTTGCTTAACCTATTTCATGCACTTGAAATTTTCAGATTTTCCAAGTGCTGGATGGGTAAGAGCTGTAAGATAACCATGCACCGGGCTCTTCTCTTATTTCCTGCTCAGTCTATTCCCCTATCTACTCCATTTCTGCATTTATGGTGCAAAAGGAGTTCTGCTCAAGCAAGTTAGAGATAGATATACTGAGCATTCTTCTTCCTCCCCATTTAATGCAACCATCTGGGGGAAATAAACAACAAAAATACCCATAAAAAGACAAAGTGGATGAGCCCTATCAGATGCACTGGAAATAGTAGAAATCCAACAGCATTTGGGAGCTCCACATGCTGAGCAAACCTTTGGAGCTATCAATTCCGTCTATGCCTTCAAGGAAAGGGGTGTAAGGGAAGATTTCTCTGGCTTGGCTCCATCTGCACACCAAAAGGTGTTTCTAACGCAGTGTTCTGCTCTGAAAGAGCCATATTTCTGTTATTTCTTGGCCTTTTTTGTCCCAGAACTCAGCAAGCATCTTTACAAGTAGCCCTGCAGCACCGCGACATAAGGCATCGTGTTCCATCTGTAATGCAGGCAGAGACCAAGGGAAGTTCAAGCACCCAAAACGTTATTTCCCTTGAAATACAGGGTTGAAAGTCACAAGCGCAATATGAGAGAAAAGGTAAATGTTAAATCTGGGCAAGACTGCTTGTTATTGAAGCAAAAAAAAGCAATATAGCAGGGAGAACAGGCCACACAATCCCTTTGACCTAGTCCCAAATGTCTCTTATAGAGCACACTGAACACTTCCCTTCCAAAACACAAGTCACAATTCCTGATATTACACAGTCATCTTATCTTTTTCTCCCCCCCTTTTCTTCCTTGTTTTACTGCTTTGTTATGCATCATTTTTATCGAAGTAATAAGCAAGTATCTCCTTTTATGTCTCCTCCTCATTCACTGCACCTTCCAACTAGCCGGGCTCGGCACTCGCGCCGCTCCGGCTGCGGCAGGGCCGGGAGCTGCAATAAATCCCTGGCTCGGAGCCGTCCCCAACCACCGCGTTACCTCCCCTGCAAGTTGCCTTGTGCAGCGGCAGCTTTTTATTCCCTTTTTGCTAATGCTATTTGCTGCTTTGTTTATGCAGCAGTTTTATGGCTCCGTTCGCCTGCGCGAGCGCCCTTATTGGCATATTGATATGGATACAGCAGCAGCTCCTGAAAAAATCACTCCTTATCTCGGTGACCAGTCCCAGTGAAAGATTTCTGCTTCCCAGCAATCATTTGTTATATTCAGTCTTGCAGGCCAGGTAAATTAATTGGAGTATCCTCAGCAAAAAAAAAAAAAAAAAAAAAGAAATCCTAAATGAAAATGGGAGGAATGCTATTATAAATTAAGACGCGGTTAGATCGTGAGCCGCATTGCTTACCTATGGATATGGTCCAAACTGCAGCAATTTTCATAATAGCCTTGGTGCGGGAATTGAAGCGGCTGTGCTCAATGGGATTGCGTATTGCTACATACCGATCAAGAGAGATGGCACAGAGATGCATTATAGATGCAGTTGAAAAGAGCACATCTAGGGAAATCCATATAGGGCACAACTGTTTAGGCAAGGGCCAAGCATAATCTGAAACATAGAGAGAAAAGAAATGAAAGGAATAAAAGAAAAGGAAATAATCTGGGAAGCGAGGCCATCATTTTGGAGAAAAACAGGATATTTTAAGGCTGCGGCACCGAGGAGAGGCCAGTGATGCCCAAGGGGCTCCGTGAGCTCCCGCACCTCTGCTTGCCGTGACGGGCTTCACCAGCAGCTAAAGGAGCAATTTGGCAATGCTTCAGGGGGGCATTCAAGCTCCACGTCTCCTTGCACCTTTCCCCAAAGCATTCACCGTATTAAGCACCACATTCAGTTATAATTGTATAATCACATTCTCTTGATGGATTGCCTGGCGTTAACTTTACTCAGCTCCACTCTAAAGCAATACATGCAGGGCCCTTCAGAGAAGAACGGCTGCAGACAGGTTTTCAAAAGAGAGCTACATTGCATTTGGATTTCTTCATTTCACCTTAAATATCCTTCATATACATGGCACAAAGCCTTAATATCTGCAGTGCTGCCTCCTCATGGAGCTGCTGGGAGTGCCCTGCTCCAGGTTGGAAGTCATCCTTCAGCAGCCCCTTTTGCACCACGGGGCATCACTTATGGTTGGACTCAATGATCTTGAAGGTCTTTCCCAACCATAATCATCGTATTGACCCAAGCCAGCCACCACCATGAGAGGGGACCAGACAGGTAGAGCTGATGGCAGCTTGGGCTTCTGCATTTACCAACCTTTCCTCAACGCTGAAGCACAGCATGAGAATCAAAGTGACCCAGAAAGATGCTCCAGAGTTGCCTGCATTTAAATTAAAGTGCAGAGACAATGTGTTTTTCAAATGGGACTCCTATGCACTAGTGCCAGCACGGATTGCACGGGATCAGGAACGC
>JAUBOD010001125.1:211379-221991 GCA_032353885.1 Nothura maculosa | reverse complement strand
TCCCCCTCACCTGCAGGTGGAACCTCCTGTGCTTCAGCTGCACCCATTCCCCCTTGTCCTGTCACTGGCCACCACTGGAAAAAGCTTGGCCCCCTCTTCCTTACAATCCCCCTTCATGTATTTATCCATGTTAATCAGATCCCCTCTCAGCCTTCTCTTCTCCAAGCTGAACAAGCCCAACTCACGCAGTCTCTCCTCGTATGAGAGACGTTCCAGTCCCGTAATCATCTTTGCCACTCTCCGCTCTTCCCGGCTTCCAGCTCTCTCCCTGGAGCCTGAATGCCCCTGGGCTGCCCGCAGACGGCTCCGCATGGACCCGCGAGGCCCGGGGCCCCTCTCCCTGTTGGGAGCCAAGCGGCGGCCGCGGGCGGCGGGACGCACCCTGAGCCCCGGTGCGGCCGCCCGCCCCGCCGGCCTGTGCAGACCTGCAGGCGGCATCGGCGGCGCGGCGGGCGCCCACACCCAGCAGCGCGCGGGCGTGCGCGGCAGCAGGACGCGGCCCGGCGCTCACCTGCGCGGCACTGGTGGCACCTGGACGGTGCTGGGAGCAGGTAAATCCCCCCTGCTCGGCTCGCTGCCCTGGGAATGCTGTCCTGTGCCTTGGGAAGGGCCAAGGGAGCTGTGGGAGAGGGGCAAAAGGGGTGGATTTGCCTCCCTGCTGCTTTGCTGAGGGGGCAAAGGGGCTGCCTGTGCTGCTCCCACTGAGTCCCTGGAGAAGGGGGACAGTGAGGCTGGGGTGGGTGCAGGGGCTGCAGTGGTGGGTGCCCCCTCTGTGGGTGCAGGGGCTGCAGTGGTGTGTCCTGTGGATCCTGTTCCTGCCGGGTCAGCGGGTGCCCACGTGGGCCTGGGCGCAGGGACGGTGCTTGGTGCCGGCTGAGCTCACCAAGGGACCTTGCATGGCAGGCGGGTGGGTTCCCCTGTCACCAGCGCTGGCCTCAGCTACCTGGTTGTCCCCTGGCTGTTCCCCTGGGCCACCAAGGTCCCTGCTGGGCTGTGAGCTGTGGCAGTGGGTGCAGGAGCCCTCCCAGCACCCTGTGTCCCCCATGCTGGGGTCTGAGATGTACCCGGGGGCACTCAGCAGCAGCTGCCTCACGAGGGCTCCCTATTTGTGCCCTCCAAGCTGTGGTGGAAGCCAACCAGGGAGCTTGCAGGGCAGCTGCCGGTGCTGCTACTGCAGGGGAGCTCAAAGCAGGGTGGCATTTCCCCCTGCGCTGCCCCACAGTGTGGGAAGCTACATGCAGCCAGGCTGTGCCCATGGCACCGCACCAGGGCTGGGCTCCTGCCAGGGGTGGCCCCGCAGTGCTGACCCATCTGGCCCGGCCACAAGGTCCAGCCAGTGCCCGTGCTCCCCTGGGCTGCGCGTTGCACCCTCCTGGGGCACTGGCGTTTGCCCTGCACGGGTGGCTGCGTGGGGGTGGGAACAAGTCCCAGGAGATACTGGCCAAGGCTGCTGCCCGGGGGATGCGGCACGTCCTGCTCCCGCCAGTGCCGCGGGTACGAGCGCGTAGCTGGGCACCAGCCAGGGCTGATCCCATGGATTGCTGCCCTTGTGTTCGGACCACCTCGCCGGAGTGTTGGGGATCGGAGCGTGGCCCCTGGCCGACTCTCTGCATGGTGGGGGACAGCAGAGGTGGCACCGATTGTGCTGTGCGTCCCCTGCCAGCACCATCCCCAGGGCCAAGGTTTGGGGCAGGCCACGCTGCACAGCTACCAAGGGCTGCCTGGGGCGCCCCAGGGTGTTTGTGTCAGCACGTAGGGACGGAGCTGCTGGACGTGCTTGTGCTGCTAGCGTGGGCAGTATGTGGCCTCCCAGGCCTCATGTCCAGCGCTGGAGTCTGGTGGTTGCAGTGGGATGGGAGCCTGGCTCGGGGGCAGGAGCAGTGACTTGTTTGGAGTGACAGCAGAGGGACACAGGCTCCAGGCATTTGGAGAGGCTGGCAGGAGGTGGCAGTGGATGTGAGACTCCTGGGGGTGGCTGGAGGGAGGTGCTGCCTGGCATTCCTGGGACTTGGAATCTCGCTGCGCACTCCCCTCCAGTGCCGTGTGCGGAGCCCAGCCTGGGCTCTTGTGATGCCGGCCGTGGCTGTAGCGTGATCCGGATCCAGTCCCAGGACCCCTCCCGGAGCAGATCAGGCAGGTCCCTCCTGGAGCTGCTGCATGGAGTGGCAGAGCCACTGGCCGCAGCTCCTGCAGGCCCCTTGGAGCCCCCTCGCTGGCAGAGCCTCCGCAGGGCTGCTAGTCCACCTGGGGCCAGTGGCTTCCAGGCTCAGGAGGGAGAGCAGGCGCCTCCAGGGCTGGGAATGCACCATAGGATGCCCTGGGCTGTGTGGGTTCCCGGTGTGCATCACAGCCCTGGGGCCACCCAGCCCTGCCCTCCCTCGTGAGGAGGGGTAGGGATCCCACAAAGGGATCCCTGTGTCTGCCCCACGCTGGGGTAGGGACATTGGGGCTGCTGCAGCCCAGGGCTCTGGGGTAGCGCCCTGCAGTGCCCTGCCCCTGCGTGGGGACATCTGTGCTGACCCCTTGATGCTTCTCCACAGGACCCGTGAGGCGCCAGCCCGGCCCGACACGGCACCATGGCCGAGCTGCCCGGCTGCTGCCAGCCCTGCGCCACCTGCCTGCTCTGCCTCTACAGCTGCCGATGGATCAGCGCCAAGGAGAAGAGGAAGGGCCTGAGAACCACCAAGGTGATGCCAGGAGGGGCGCCCGGGCTGGGGAAGGGCCTTGCTGCAGGGATGTCCCTGGAAGGGGCCATGCACACCCAGAGCAGAGCCGTGCGGCAGGCAGGTCCCGGGCACAGCATCCCTGGCCAGGCACGTGGGAGGCACCATTCCCACCTGGGAGGTGGTCCCCACCAAAGCGGGTGCCGGCAGGGGTGTCCCCGGTAATTTGTAACCTCCGAGGGGTGAGGCCATGGGATTCTCTGAGGTTTCCCACTCCCATGGGAGCGGCTCTGCTGCTGCTTGTCCCGTCTTGCCGGGAATGCGCAAGCTTGGGCAGGCTGCCAGCTGCCCTGCTCAGCAGCGACACCCTTTGCTGCCCTGTGTGCCGGAGGCTGGAGGACCCTGGAGCTGGACCCAGCCTGAGCTGGGCAGGCAGGAGCCATCCCCAATCTCACGGCTGTCACCCCAGCTCTGAGTCACAGCACGTCCCAGCCCTGACCCTCTGACCCAGCTGGTCCACCCTTAGTCCACAGATGACCTGGATAACTTGGATGTGGAAGTGGCTTCCTCCCCTCTTCCTGCTCCCTGCCAAGGGCACTGTATGGGCACAGAGGCTGTTCCAGCTATAGTTCTGTCCCCAACCTGTCACGGCAGCATCTTGCAGGAGATGCTGGTCCCTCTTCCTTCATGGTGGGTCCAGCCAAGTGAGTTCTCTGGAGCATCAGCAGAGCTCAGCACTTCCCTGCCAGTGTCTGCCATGGGCTGGGTGCCCCCCAGGGTATCATCACCCCAGCACGAGCTGGTGGCCGACAGGTATGTGCTTAGTTGACACCTCTCTTGACTTCCAGTGTGACTGCAGCTGGTTCCTTTTCCTCTTCTGTGTCTTCCTCTTCACGCTGGTGTGGCTGTACTTCGCCATTGTCATCCTCAATGATTTCCACAACTTCAATGAGTGAGTAGCATCCCAAATCCAGCCCTGCTCCCTGCATCTCCTCTGCCCCGCTGACCATCCCCTTCACTTCTCACAGGTTCATCTTCAAGCAGAGGAAGCTGTGGCTCGACTGGTCGCTGGTCCTGCTCATAGCAACAGCGGTGCTGATCACCTACTCGGCCATGCTGCTGGTGAGCACCACAGGGCACGAGCTGGACACTGTGTCCTATGCAGAGAGAGCATCCAGCCTGCAGGAGCTCTGCCAGCTGGGTCTGAGGGTGGCCTGGGATCCCTCCTGTGGCAGGAGGAGACCAAGGCCCTCGGGCTGAGGTGTGGGGTGAAGCCCTCTTCTGATGTTGTCCTGTTCTTCCTGCAGGCCCTTGCTTTGTGCTTGCAGCTCTGCGGGCAGCCCTTGAAGCTGCACTGGGTGCACAAGGTGAGAGGCTGGGGGTGCAGGGAGGTGCTGCCTGCCCTGCTTGTAGGTTGTAGGTCTTGGGGTTGCAGGGCGTGCAGGAGGGAGGACTTGGGGACTTGCCTGCACTGCCAAGGAGAGCTGGCAGCAGTCAGTGCCCAGCTGGCCTGAATGTTGCCCCTGCATCCCCTAATGCCTTGTGCCCTGCAGAGCCTGCTGATTGTGACAGCCCTGGTGGTGGCTGCAGCCTTCACAGGCTTGGGAATAAAGTGGGCGGAGGAGTGGAGAAGCGCTCACATCTCCTTGCAGGTGAGTCACCTCCATACCAGAGACTCCCTCGCTGCAGCCACCTGGGGACAAGATGCGGGGTGGTGAGGGGGACCCTGGCACAGCCGTGTGCTGTTGGGAGCCTCACTGCAGCTGGGCCCAGCCTCTGCCTGGCTGGGCAAGGTACCCCCTGACCCTGCTGCAGCTGGGGTGACAAACGGTGCCTGGAGGGGAGTGGGGAGCCTGTTCATCCCCTCCTGGGATCCAGTCCTCATCTGGTGCTGTGGTTCTGTGGATGCTGGCTACAGTGCTGGCTCCTTAGCCATGAGGCACCTGGCTATTGGGGATGGGGCCGAGCTGGAGCCGGCTGACGCTGCCTTTACCTCCACAGGCAACGGGTCCCTTCCTGCACCTCGGCGTCGTGGGGGGAATGACGCTCCTTGCCTGGCCCCTGGCCAGCTTCATCTATCACAGCTGCAACGCAGGTATCCTGCAAGGTCTCCACCTCCACCTGAAGTGTGCTGGGCATCCAGGCTCTTGCCACCCAGCCAGAGGCACTGGCAGCACCGTGGTAGGGATGTGCAGAGGGGACAGGTCCCAGGGCTCTCAGGCTGGGAAATACCTGCTCTTACTTGGTGTTTCTCATGCCCAGCCCTTGGCTGCTCTGCAGCTGAAGAAGATGCACAAATAGCAGACTGAGTCCTGCTGGGTGGGTGAAAGGACATAATAGACCAAGAGAGAACGTGTGCCGCTCTTGATGCGATGCTGGGGATGCCCACAGGATAATGCCAGGACAAGCAGCCCTGGCTTATTCTTAAGGACCTGCAAAATGCTTTCCCTGTGCCTCACCCTCACTTCTCTCTCCATGCCTGCCCACAGGTCTCAAAGTGTTCCTGCTGCTCATGTACAGTGCAGTGATGGTTGCCCTCTACCTGTCTCCTCTGATGATCACCTCCCCCTGCATCATGGAGGAGAACCAGCTGCCCCCCAAGCCAGCCCTGGTGGGCCACCGAGGGGCCCCTATGGTGAGTGAGCAGCACCCACCATCTCGTGCTGGCGTGGAGCAGACTGGCCTGGCTGCAGGACATCCACCAGACCCTACTGGTGCAGGCTGGAGGGTGTGTGGGTGAGGAGGGGTGTGCAGCAGCCTGCAGGGCAGAACCTCTTTGCTGAGCTCTGCCAGACTCGGAGCATGCAATTCTCTACAGAAAGCAGGGCTGGAAAACATGGATTGCACAGTGGGGCTGTCTGTGGCCAGCCCTCCTGGATCCCACATGGCACCAGTCTGGCACCAGTCACCCTAGTCTGGCAGCACCTAGGGCTGCCAAGGTGTTGGGTGCTGTGCATGGCTTGGCAGGATTCGCACCTGTGCCCTCTGCACTGACACTGTTGCTTCTACAGCTGGCACCTGAGAACACCCTCATGTCGCTGCACAAGGCGGTGGGCTGCGACGTGCAGGTCTTTGAGACGGACGTCATGGTGAGGTAAGAGGACAACAGGGGCCTGGGGAGCAGTGCCTGTATCCAAGGACATCACTTACTCGTGGGGTGCATGGAAACCGATCTGAAAAACTAAGAGCCTGCATTTAGAGAGAGCTCTGCTCACAGGGCTCTTCCATTTCCCCCCCTTTCCTGTATGGGTCTGGCTCCAGTCTGGTGCACCAGTGGCCTGGGGTAGGAGCTGGGTTTCTTCTGTTTCCACTGATGTTGCCTTCCAGTGCATCAGAAATGAGGCACTGGGAGGGCACAGACACTGGTGGGAGGGCAGACCCGGGGCTCTAACTCACCTCTTGCAATGCCCCAAGTGTTGCAGTGAGTGAGGAGCCTCGTGGCTCATGGCTTAGCCTCTCAGTGCATTGTGCTTTCCAGACACTCAGATCTTTGGCAGGGAGGCCTGTGGAGAGCAGCTTCCCCAAAATACTAGGAGCTAGGGCAGGGTTAGGGAACAAGCAACCTGCAACATCAGTGATCTGTCTCTGCTCCTCTGCTAGTGCCGATGGGGTCCCGTTCCTCATGCACGACGAGAAGCTCACCAGGACCACCAACGTGCAGGATGTGTTCCCTGAAAGGGCCTCGCTCAACAGCACCGCCTTCAACTGGACAGACCTGCAGCAGCTGGATGCTGGCAGCTGGTTCCTGGAGGTCAGGATGCTCCTGGGGTGGCTGGTCAGGGATGGGTGAAGTGGGATCCATGGGGGATGTTCCCTCTGCAGTGCTGGTCTTGGCAGATACCTGGATGAGGTACAGAAACACTTGCAGAGCTGCACATGGGTACGGTTACACCCCAAGCTGGCTGCTGCAGCTGGGGTTTGTTCTGACTCAGCTGAGTCACACAAGAGGCAGGTTGGAGGGGAGATGGTTCATGCACTTGCCCAGGGTTTGCTCTGAGCAGCACAGCCTGCCTGGACTTGGAGGAGGCTGGAGCAACTGAGCTTGCAAAAGGTGACTAATGAACTGCTGAGCTGCTCTGAATGCCCACAGGTGCTGGGGCTGCCTGAACGGGGCTGTTAGTGCAGAGCAGGGAGCATGTGCACTGGGTGTGCAGGGGAAGGAGCCCAGTGCTTCTCCACGCTGGGAGGACAGTGGGAGGCTGGTGAGGCTGGGTCAGGTGCCAGTTTGGGAGCTGGGGCTGGCAGGCTCTGCCTGTGCTGGCTGACTCGGCCTCACCCTTGCAGCGGAGGCCGTTTTCCACTGTGCAGAGTCTCTCTGCTGGCGACCGCAAGCAGGCGAGTAAGCAGAAGATCCCATCCCTGCAAGAGGTGCTGAAGGTGGCCAAGCACAGCAACATCTCCATCATGTTTGACCTCCGGCCCGAGAACCACAGCGATTACCAGAGCTTTGTCAACGCCACGCTGGACACGATCCTGCAGTCGGGCATCCCCCTACAGCAGGTAACGTGGCCACTGCCCCACCGCTGCTGGGCCCTGTCACAGTGGAGACCTGCCTGCCAACCCTTGTGAGCGTCCTTGTTTACCCGTAATTCCCCATTCAGGGATTCCTCATGGATTCCTCATGGGATCCTCATGGAGCTCCCTGGCACACAAGAGATTTGGAGTAGCTAGTTGCCAACCTTGGGTTTCATAGCTTTACAGTGTCTCCTGTAAGGAGATCATGGAGATATCTAGCTTTAAATAATAATAATAATAATTGTCTGTTAAGGGTTAATGCCTGAAGCTTCAGAACTCTCTCAATACTCTGGTTCCCCAGTGCTTGCCACCCCAATATGTAAACAGTGACTCAATAGGGAGGGTTGCTAGTGAGAGCAGGAAACAAAGCTGGGGTTTCTACTTCTCTGCAGCACCCGCCCTCTCTCCACCATTCCAGCCCCGTGCCTGCTGTTCCCTGCCTTTGGCTACAGCCTCCTGCCTTTCTTTGCACTTCAGCCAACCTCTGCAGCTGAAGATTTGGTGCCCCGAGGGGATGAGTTAGCACCCAAGAGCACTTTCCCTCTTGGCTCTTTGGAATTCCAGGCAGGAAGGGTTTATTGCCAAGGCTTGTACCCTGCTGCTGATTCAAGGTGTGTTCTTGCTGCAGGACTGGAGCCAAATGGATGCTCTTATAGATCCATGTGAGCATCTCAAAAGAGCATAACTGTCTTGCTACAGCTTTCTTAAGCTGGGACTATTTTTGCCCTTAAGTGGCATCTTTTGTGTTCATCTGTTGGCTGGGACACGTCCTTAGGCTGTCCTGGCTGAGATGCTTATGGAAGAGCTGAGCAGACACATGGAGAGGGGGCAGGAAGCAGCTGTCTGAGCAGGCTGTGTGTTTCTAGCCAGTAAAGAAACATCTGAGCAACACAAACCTCTCTGATGGATGGTGTCTTCTCTGGCTCCTGCCTAGGTCCTCTGGCTGCCAGATGGATTCAGGGAGCAAGTCAAGCAGCAAGTCCCGGGCGTCCAGCAGGTTTATGGCCGGAAGAGACTCCAGGATGAGAAGGAGCCGCTGCTTCATGTTAACCTGCCCTACCAGGACATGAGCTCTGAGGAGATCAGGTGAGAGCACTGTGTCTGTGTCCTGTATTCACCGCCTCAGCTCTATCCCAGCATCCAGCAGAGGTGAGCAGCCAAGGCTGAGCACTGGCACAGCTGGGGAGGAACAGCGGATCCGCTCCAGCCTAGTGCACCAGCATGCCTCATCAAGCAGGGCTGGTGCAAGGGATGGAGCTGGCTGCAGTCCTCAGCACTGCCAGCAAATGTGCCCTGGATGTGGCTCTCCAGCAGCACCACGTGGCTGCAGGAGCTGGATCACATCCCAGCTGAGCGGGCTGGCACCCCGCTGTCTGCCGCCCTCACCGCCACCGTCCCTCGCAGGCAGTACCGCCGGGACAACGTCTCCGTCAACCTGTACGTGGTGAATCAGCCCTGGCTCTTCTCGGTGCTCTGGTGTGCTGGGGTGAGCTCCGTCACCACCAACGCCTGCCAGGTGCTGAAGGAGATGAAACACCCCATCTGGCTGCTGGTAAGTGACCCCTCCATCCTTCACAGGCCCCGCTCTGATGCTCTGGCTTGTGCCCCAGGCAGCTGCAGGTCTCCTTGTGCAGTGGCTGCCTGGATGGAGGGTGGGTTTAGCACAGGGCTGTGCTGGGAGGGGTTAACATGGGAATGGGCCCTGTGCAGGACAGGCTGGCAGAGCCTGGGCTGTGCTACCAGACCCTGCCTGGTGCTTATTGCCTGTCTCGTTGCCCTGCAGCCCAGCAGCACCTACCTGATGATCTGGATCGTTGCAGACTGTGTCTCCTTCCTTATGATCCTGTGGGCCTTCCTCCTGGTGAAGTAAGTCTGGCCCTTTTGCCTCTCCTGGGCAGGCCTGTTAGGGGAGGCTGCAATGTGCCCTGGTGCTTGGGCTGTACCCAGGCCCATGGTACCAGCTGCTGCTGCTGCCCATTTCTGGACTCACATCTTGGGAGTCTGCTCCTGTCTAACTGTTACTGACACAGAAGTGTATGGAGGGAGTTTTTATCACAAGGCTGCAGCTGAATATCTAGCCTGGGCCCTCCTCAAGCTGCTGGATGCCTAAGGCTCCACTCGCCAGCTTGCTCTGCACTGCAGGACTTGATGTATTGGGGTTGGAGGGTGCTGGGCTGTGACCTGCGCCTCAACAGTGGCACTAGGTCCTCAGAGCAGCGTCCTGGGGGACAAGAAGTTCTGCAGGAGCCCTTGGGAGGGTGCAGACCAACCCCCTGTTCTACACTGACATGGATCCTCTTTCTCCTAGGAAATGCTCCAAGAGAAGACAAGCAGCAGGTAACAGCAGGTGGACGTGAGCTGCCCCCTGCCTGCAGAGCCAGCCCTGCCACCCAGCGGCTCCTGCAGAATGGGATGGAGCTGTTCCACCCCATTCCATGGGAAGGGAATCCCAGCCCTGGGAACTCCTGTCCAGCCAATCCTGTGGGATAGTACTGGGGAACCCCTCACACCCCCAGTCTCCTCAGACCCGCTTTCCAGGCCTATCTGCCGGCCGCTGTGGGAGAGCAGCCGCCCGCGCTGACTGTTCTCATTCTCTCTGCTCCCCCAGAGTCCGAGACAGACGTGCTGCTCACCAAGATCAACAGCCTGATGCAAGAGTGACCCTCCGGCCTGCGCCAGCCCTGGGGAGGGGCAGCTGGAGCTGAGCCCAGCTCAAGGGGAAGCTCCTCGGACCAGCTCCAAGGCTCCTTCCCTACACAGACTCCTCCTGAGCTTCCCCTTCCCTGCAGCTCTCCGGGTTCCTAGTGTGCTGCAGAACTAGCCAGGAGCTGTGTTTCTTGCTCCCTTGAGCATGGATGGGGCAGGGCCTGGGCAGTGGGTTCCTGGGAGTGCTACACGCCCCAGGGCAGTTTTTCAGTAGAGCTGGGGCTAAGACCTCAGTCAGGGCTGCTGCTTTGAGGGCTGGGGGCATCTGAGCCCTGCTGTGGGCAAGGGGAGGCCACTCAGTAGCAGGGGGACAGCTGGGTGCAGGCTCTAGGTGCCCTAGTCCCCAGGAAACCTTATTTAAGGTGCTGCTCTGGGGCAGGGGGGCAGTAGAAGGGTGTGAGGGAAGGGGCTTTGTAGAAGATGGGAGGGAGAGGGGGCAGAGCCCCCTCCTCCCTGGTGCTGGGCCCAGGGGTGCTGCCTGGGTGCTTGCAGGGTGAGGGCCCGGCCATGCCCTGGAGCTGCTGGCGGTGGGAGCAGGAGCTGGAGCGGAGCCGGTGTCCGAGGCGGCTCCCGAGCGGTGCCCGGTCCCTTCGCGCGCGACACGGGCGTCGCTGCCACTTGTTCCTCGCTATTGATGTCAATAAAGGAAGGAGCCGCAGCGGGGGAGCGGAGCGGCCGCGGGAGGCGCCGCGGGCGGCGGGGCCGGGCGGGGCCGGCGGCGGGAGGCG
>JAUBOD010001125.1:200297-211291 GCA_032353885.1 Nothura maculosa | reverse complement strand
GGAGCGGAGCGGGGCGGCCGCGCGGAGCGATGATCCGCAGGGAAGGTAAGAGGCGCCCGCGGCCCCGCGCAACAAGTGCCACCCGCCGCCTCCTTCCTCCCTCCTTCCCTCTTTCCCTGGCGCCGTCCAGGCTGCCCGGGAACCGGGAGCCCCGTCGGGGAGACCCCGCTGCGCCCCGCGCCCTGCCCGGCAGCGGCCGCAGCCGCGCTCGGGAGCGGCCGCCCCGTGCGCGGAGTTGGCAGCGCCCTCGGGTTGTGGGGAGGGCGAGTCTATGGGTGTCATTGGAGGCTCCTGTCACTGGGACACAGCCCTCCTGGGGCACGGCGACATGGGTCCCGGTGTCCTGTGCTCCTTCCCGAAGGGTGTTGGAAGAAGGGGCTCCTGTCCCCCTGCTCATGCCTGTGTTGGGGATACTGCAGTTTCCCAGGTTTGGGGCTGTGGGGCCGCCCTCCCTTGTTCCCACCTGGTGTCAGGCAGCGCAGGGTGAGCACTGGGCGCACTCCACCCCGTGCCCTGGGCTGGGACGTTGTTGATCTCTGTGCACGTGTTGGTGATTTCTGTGCACACCTTGCTGATCTCCCTGCACACGTTGACCATCTCCGTGCACCCACTGCCCATCTCTGGGCACGCCAGCCTGGCGGCTCCTGTCTCCTCCCGCTGCGTTAGCCGCCGCTGCTGCTAAGGTCAGGGATGACCCGGCGTGATGACTCAACGCGGCTCGTGGGATGCCGGCAGCGGCTGCAGTCACTGTCTGCTCCTACAGCAAAGGAAACCCCCTGCACCCACGCGGAACCCTCGGCACCAATGCAAAGATGCCCAGGAAGCCCCATGGAGCTGGTGCTCTAGGGAGCCCCCAGCATTCCCAAGCTCCTGTGAAGCCCAATGCCAAGCCAAGCCCCGCTCGGAGCATCCTCATGACAGTGGCACCTCCGCAGGCGCCTTTCCCTGTCCTGCCTGCTGCCATCGGGACCCCTTTTGGCCCCGGAGGAGCAAGTGTCGCCGTGGGGCCGAGCGTGGGAGCAGCAGGTGCCGCTCGCCCGCCCCGGCGCACACAGGCCCCTTGTTCGGTGACCTGGATTCCCCGCCGCGCGCCCCGGACGAGCGAGGCCGTCCCTCTTGCTTGAGTTCCCGGGGCAGGAGATGAGTCCCCGGCGCGGCCGGGACGCCTCCCCCGCCGCCTCGCACAGACGCCCTTTGTCTGCCGCCAACAAAGGGAAATATTCAGAGATGGGGCCGGGCTGGGCCCAAGGTCCATGGGAGCTCCCCTGCCACCAGCGCTGGGTCACAGCTGGCATGGGTCAAAGTCCACGGGGCTTTGCTCCTGTTTGAGAAATGGGTTGGATCTGGGGCTGGAATTGGCTTTTCCCCTCTGTGGAGCTGTTTGCCAGGAGAAGCATGGAGATCTTCTGGAGCTGCCATGCCAAGGTGGTCCCACAGCTACAGCCCCATGGCAAACTCAGCCTTTATCCAAAGCTCCGCTTCATCCCAGTTCTCCAGCCTGGCCAGCCTCCCTCCATCCTTCTTCCCTAAGGCTCCATGTTTCCCACATTTTCCATAGCTGGAGGAACCCAGTGAGCAGCTCCTGCTGACCAAGGCCATCTCACTGTGCAGAGCAATTCCCACATTTCAGCCTATGGAAATGTGGGGTTTGCAAGTTGTGCGGGTTGTTTGTGACACTTTGCGCTGGGCACACAGGGCAGGTGTCACCTGCTGCTGTCACCTTCACTGCAGACCCACATGTGGACCATGCAGAGCTCCTTATGGGAGCACCAGTATCCTTGTGCAACAGGGATAGGCCCAGCTCCTAAGTGGTGTCTGTGCCAGGGACACGGCCGTTGGGCTCAGACTGCCCGCGATTGTGCAGGTGGAGAGGTAGGTCAGCATAGGCTTGGCCTTGGAGGGCTAAACAGAAGCAAAACCTCCTTCTTTAAAGCCCTTGTCCTGCAGCTCTTGGCTTGGCTCGCTGGGCTCACCGACATCCCTGGTAGTTCCCTGGAAAGGAAGACTGATGTTAAGCTCATCCAAGCATGTGTCACTGTTTCTCTTAAAAATCCGGAGCTGGAAGGGAACCTGAGCTCATCCCAAGGCTGCAGCTCCAAGGCAGTGTCCCTAAGCCTGCCCTGGTGATGGGCGCCTGCGTTTGGGTGTTAACACTTCATTCCTCCTATGTCGTCCCACAGACACCGAGCGGGCAGTGGAAATCCTGACCAGGTACCAAAGCACGCTGAGGGCTCCGGAGGAGCAGGAGCTGAAGGCCTCCATCGGGAAGGTCTCGCACATCTTCCAGAGCGAGCTCTTCCAGGCGCTGCTGGGTAAGTCCCTTCCTTTGCTCCTTGCGCCGCGCTGGGGAGACACTCGGAGCCATTGGAGCCGCCCGGTCCCGCTCACACCTTGATGCTCTTGTGCTCATGAGCAACACAGGCAGCAGCAGCTCCCCAGGGGACAGGCAGGACCCCGGCCTTGTCTCGGGCTGGGACGTTTTGAGCCCAGCGCAGCCATCGGTGCCAGATCGGACAGTGCAGATGGAACGGCAGAGCCCTGTGTGAAACTCATGGATACCTTGCCGTAGGGTGTCTTTGGATACCTTGCCGTAGGGTGTCTTTTGAAAGGACACTTCCTTTCTGAAGGATTAAAGACGAGCAAACACACAAACAAAATCAGATGTTTTGGACTTGCAAGTCGCTTGGCTCCATTCCCTGCTGGAATCGGCCACATTCCGGTCGTGCGGTTTCCCTTATGGCACATGTTTGGAAGATAATCCCAGGGACCATTTCAGAATATCCAGCGTGCCGGGCTTGCTCGCTGCTCCTCTCCTAAGTGCTGCTTCCCGGAGCCCCAGGGGAAGGCCAGCCGAGCTCGAGGTCGCCATTCCCAGCTTTCGGGGAGGAAACCACCGTTTCCTTCCCTCCCGGTGATGGAGCCAGGCCACCAGCCGCGCTCTCCAGCAGCACCCGAGAGGTCTGGGGCCTCAGCACGTTTTGTCCTGGTCCTATAGCACCCATAGAGGTTTCCAGGACGAGCCGTGAGCAGAGACCCCGACCGGCTCCGCAGAGCGCGATGCAGTGCCCGGCGCCGCCGGCTTTGCCCCGGCCCCGCGGCATTAACCCGGCATCCTGGCTGCGTTTGCTCCCTGCTCACTGGGAGCCTCCAAAGGTGGCACAAAGCACAGGGACGAGCACGTGCACGGGGACAAGGATGGCAAGGGCGCCCGCCCGCACGGGCCAAGGCAGCGCTGCACCGTTACCAGGGCCCTTTCTTAACTGGTTTGACAGGATATTAGTTCCCCCTGCTTTCTCTCCGTGTTTACTTAACGAGGAATTTGCATTAATTGCTTCCTCCCCCGGCGCTAGGAGCCTGTGCAGATTCCGGGACGCGCTGGCCGGGCCTGTCCGCGTCCAACGCACGCCAGGAGCTCGCAGCTCCGACAGGGCTCTTGGTCACACATAGGGAAAACAGGATTTGCTGCCTCCCACCTCCCATGTGGTCTGATTTGTAGGGAAGGCTCAGGACTCGTAGGAAAACAGCCTGGGAAAGGGCTGCTGGGCCAGTTTGGATTTCTTTTACCCTATGGAAGTCTTGAACTGCTCTTCCTTATAGTGGATTTACACCATGATCAGGCAGAAACCAGGCTGTACGATGGGACACGCAGCATCAGCTTTTGCTGCCACGACATCCCAGCTACGAAGTTCCAAGGAAATGAAGAAAAAGAGGAAGATGTAAATTGAGAGACGCACTTGAATTAGCTTGAATTATGCACGTGCCCATGTCGCTGCAGTGCCCTTGGCTGTCTGTGCCAGCAGTGCGTGTGGCAGACGGGGGCGGAATTGTGCTCCTAAAATCCCATTTGTGTTTTCCCGGAGTTGGAGCTGTGCGTAAGGAGCTCCCGGCATCCTGTTACGCAACGGCTCCTTTCCGTAAGCGGAGGGCGCGATGTTTTCTGCAGGGAAACAAAGTCCCGCTTGTCCGGGAAGCGCCGCGGGGCTCCGCCGGCTCCGGCTGCTTTCCCGACGGCCGCGGGGCTCCGCCGGCTCCGGCTGCCCCAAGCCGGCCCTCGCGTGCGTACGGACGAGCACTCCCTGTGCACCGGCTGCACGTTCGTTCCTGCCTGGTTTTCTCATTTGGACACAACGTGGGCTCCTCAAGGAAATCTGTTGCTTGCGGCGGGCAGCTCCGCTTTCCTCCCTCTGCTCTTTGGCATCCCCTGCACGGGCACCGTGCACTTGCACTCGTGTCCTTGCACACACCATGGCTGTGCGTGTCTTAATAGCCCCCCAAACCCTGCTGCGCCCCCAGACCATCTCCCGCTGCCCATGGGCTTCGCTCCAGCCCCTGCTCTCGGAGGCGGGATGCGGGATGGGAATGGCGGGATGCTCCTGGCGCCTCCCTGACGCTCTCTTGCAGATATCCACCAGTTCTACGAGCTGACGCTGCGCTCGGCCCCGGCCCCCGAGCCCGAGTCCCCGGCCGAGCCCCCCGAGGTGAGTCCCGCTCACCTTCCACGTGTCGCTCCAGCCCTTTTACCTTTCCAGGATTCCCCCCACTAACTCGTTAGGAAGACTAACTCATCCTCCACTAACCCTGCTACCTCATCTTTGCATTCCTCTTAACTTAGGGAGCAGCCAAGGGAGTGTCCCTCCTGCGCAGGCTGCAGCTTCTGCAAGTGCCCATCAATAAAAGCACTTAGTAAATCAACGCGGGGACCCGTGGGCGGAGGGAAGGGGCTGGTGGTGGCCGTGGCCACCGTCCCTGTTACCCCGCACGTGTCTCCCTGCAGGGGCCGGGGCCGCGGCTGGTGCGGGTGACGGCGCGGAGGACGGCGGCGCCGGCCAGCGTGTGCAACCTGCTGCTGGGCACCCTGCCCCAGGTGAGGCACCCCGGCGGCGCCGGCACCGCGCGCCCCTGCGCTCCGCACTGAGCTCCGCGCATCCCGCCGGGATACGGCCGCTCCCGGCTCCGCTCGGCTCCGTCGGCTCCTCGGCCGTCGCGTGCGGGGCCCCTGCGCGGGCTCGGGGTGATGTTTGTGCCGTGATCCTTCCTCCGAAAGAGGGGAAAGATGAAACTTCCGCTGCTGCTGCTCTCTCCTTTTTAATCCTTTCCCTTCTTGTTCTGCACTAATAAACTGAGCAATGTCTCCTCCCCTGTTTTTTCCTTGCTGCTTAATTTCTCCCTTTCCATTTGCTTCTCTCTGTCTTTTTCCAAATGTTCTCCAAGTCTTTAAGGATGCTGGAAGGGCAGGATGGGGATTTTAGGGATGCAGTGGGACTGTGCAAGCAGCTTATCTTGGCTTGGCCTGGCCATGGGGACAAGCAGGGCTGATGTGCTGGGAGAAGCAGAACCAGGCTCCTTCCTTATCTCCTTAATGAAAAAATTGGAGCAAATTTCCAGTTGCTGGTGATGGAGTTGCAGGGGATGGGCAGGTATCATCCCTGCCAACGTGCCTGGATTTCCCTCGCGGCAGCTCCCGGTCCGTATCCGGCTTTCCCATAGACGAGCTGAGCAGGTTGGCATCCTCGCTCCCTCTGCGCAGGCAGGTCCAGCCCCAAGCCCTCCCGGTCGCTCTTCCTCCCCACTTTGCTCTTTCCAGCCTCCCGCTTTAGCAGCCGCCACAGGGCCAGGGCGCCCATCGCATCCATCGCCGTAACCGGGTTTCCCATTGTCCCGACTTTGTCCTGCGCCTCCCGCGGTGGCTGCGTCGGAGCTCGAGCGGCTCCGACCTGCTGGGGCTGGCAGGTGCCTGGGACACCCTGGGGAGCAGCCGCTGGCGCCTCCCGGACCGGGAACAGGGACATGCGGCGGCTCCGGCGCTGGTGCCCCGGGACACGCAGCAGCGCCTGCAAAAACCCACTGGGATGGAGCCAAAAACATCCCCTGCCTTTCCCATTCCGTGGGGAGACTGAGGGCCAGCGCTCTCTGCTTCTCCTCCTGCTCCTCGAGTGCTTTTCCGGTTTCCCAAGTGTTTTTTCCTGTTTCCTGATTTCCCCCTGGCCAAAGCGGAGCTGTCCCATCTACAGGATGCTGCAGCTTATGGGGTATCAGCCCTGGCTGTGTCACTCGGCATCACCACCTCCAAGGACATTTGGGGGACAAGTCACCTCAGCTTTCCCAGTGCTGCTGTTCCCACTTCCATGACCAGCTGCAGACTCCGTTCCCAGCTCCACCTGCAGCGAAGGATGGAAAATTTGCTGGAGCCCTTGGGCTGGAGCCCACAGGATGCACATGGACACCCGCTCATAGAGCATCTGCAGACGCTGTGTCCAAAACCAGTGGCAGGAGGAAGATGCTCCACGGACTCCAAGGCTCTTTTGGCACCGCAGAGGAAATCTGGCCCCTCGTCAGGCTGGTGACAAATCTCCTGGGCACTTTCTGCCAAACACACGGACTCTCATTCCCGTTTCTTAAAGGCGCGATCCCGGCTGGATGCGGGGCCTGGCAGGCGGCTGCCTCCGCTCTGGAAGGCAGGAGCTGGGGGAAGTCACCGGATCCTAACAGCACCGGGCTGGAGCACTGCCAGGATCCCGCTGCAGAAGCAGTCGCAGGGCTGGGAGAACCAGAGCAGCCTCAACGTGAAGATTTGGGATCTGACGGATTGTATGGAGCTGTGCCGAGAGCGGCATCACCCCGGGCACTCGCCCGCAGGCTGGGACATCTGTTCCAGCGAGGGGGACAGGGAACGTGTGCGGCTCTGGAAAATGTCCTTCCCTTTTCATGGGAGCACCCGCTGCTCCTCTTGCCATTAGAGGCCCCCGCGCCCTCCCTTGCCCCTTCCCCTGCGGCTCAGCAGGGTGGAATTTCCTCCATCCCCGTGTCCATGCAAATGCTCCTGCGCCGCTCCCATGTATCCCCTCACCAATTCCTGTAAGTGTCTTCCTGATGTGGGGGGGATCCAGCTCCCCGGTGGCATTTTCAAGTCTTTCCAAGTGACTCGTGAGCACAGACTTGGTTTGGGGCACGTCTTAAAACATCCCTCCAGCTCGTTGTCTGGAGAGCACCTGTAGCTGTGCCCAGCACCTTGCAAGAACCGCATGGCATTGTTCCCAAGGGATTGCTCCGAGCATGGAGACCAAAGGGAAGGACTTGTGTGGCTGGTGATTGCGGGGGGATGTTCCTGTCACCTGCAGCACATGGGGCCCATGAGGGCTGCTCCAGGGGCACCATTTCCTTACTGCAGCCAGGGCAAACTCAGCCGGCAGCTTTGCGAGCGCGGTGCCAACAAACAAAGGTGGTTGTTTCCCTTGTGTGCATTCCCATGGGTGGCATTCCCAAGCTGAATGCCATGTGGGATTCCAGATCTGTGCAAGCTTTGGTGCTCCGTTCCTCCAGGAGCACAGCTATGTCGCATTCGGGGTGGCCGTGCGATTTCTGTGGCTTGTGACAGCACAAGGCTCCGCTCCCTTTGGAATGAACCTGAACCTGACCAGGAGTTCCAGCTGCTGCTCCTTAGGGCTGGACCACCAGGGTCCAGCTCGGACCCTGGAACCCAGGTGGGCCCAGGTGGCCCCATTTCCCCCTTACGGCTCATGGGGCAGAGCTGGCCGCCCATCACTGGGATCGAGCCTGGAACAGCGGCCAGGCCTGGGAAGGGGCTGCAGCGCCGCTGGTTTCTGCGCGCGGCGCCTTTAAGGGCGGCGTGGGAGCGGGCTCGCCATTGGCTGCGCGCCGGGCAGGCGAGGCGGGGGCGGGCGCTGCCATTCACAAAATCCGAGCAGCGCCTTCTCCCTTAAAGGAGCCGCCGCTGCGGGGGGAAGGAGCGCGGGGGCGGCCTCCCCTCTTGGGGCATCCCCGTGCTCTGCTGTGTCCCCAGGGTCATCCCTCTTGTGCATCGCTGGGACTCGTCCTGTCCCTTGGAGGGTCTTGGCTGCCTTGGCTCCTGCTGGTCCCACAGCCATCCATGAGTGGGAGGCAGAGGCAGCCGGAGGCAACACGTATCCTGCAGCCCTCCGAGCAGGATCAGAGCCCAGGGAATCCCTCCCTCAGTGCAGAGCATCCCTGACCCGCGGGACAGCACAGGGCTTGGCTCCCTTTGGAATGAAACTGAACCCAACTGGGAGCTCCAGCTGCTCCTTAAGGCTGGACCATCAGGGTCCCGCTTGGATTGTGCCAGGCCACTGGGAGAGACCCGCGTGCACCATCAAAGGCAGCTTAGCCCTCGTCCTGAGTCATTTTGGGGTGCAGAGAGCTCCCCTTCTGCTCACCTTGGTGTCTGGAATTGCCCACAGGCCAAGCCGGCCTTGCCCAGGGCATCCCAGGGGCTCCGGCAGGGCTGGCAAGGAGGGCAGGGGGCAGCGCTGCCCCCCTCGGCTCGCACGGGATCCACAGCCGGAGCTCACGCGCGCCCGGGGCCATCTCGGGACTAGGGGAGATGCAGGGAGCCCGGGAGTCGCTGCAGTAGCTCTGAGCACGACCATCTGGAGAGCAGGGAACAGCACCAAAAAAAGATATCAACAGATTCTCTTAAAAACACAGAGCTTCAAAATAGCTCACTTGTTTGCCTCCGAGTGGGGAAGTGCCACCCTGGCCACATTTGCAAACTTTCCCTCTGCTCCGTTGGACTAGAAATGGGTTTTCTTCTACAAACGGGCACCAAGGCGCCCGCGAGGCCTGGGCACACGCAGACCTCGAGCCGTGGCCGTGCTGTGATGCAGCACCTGAGTCGTGTCGATGCGTAACCTGGGTAAGGACCTTCTCCCTGCGCTTCATGAGCTGCTGGTGGGGCCTGTCCTGCTTAAACCCTGCTCAGACATGTGTGGCCCAATGGGGCACGTGCTGCAGCCCCCCAAAACCCAACCCATCCTCGCAGCGCTGGGGGGTTCGGAGGGCTTGGGCACCCACAAGACACCAGCTCCCAGCTGGGGAAATGAACGTGCGGAATGGAGCGGGGTGACAGCGCTCGGGTCACTCTCCTCCAGTCACTGTCCTGCTCTCCAGCAGCATCTGCAGCTCTCCATCCTCACACATTCCCTAGGGAATGCAACTGCAGGAGAGAGCCCACGAGACAGCCCGGCTCCCCTGCTTCCCACTGACCTGGGGAGGCTCTAAGGACCACGGCCGCACCTCCAGCCTCTTCCTCACGCTTGCCTTCCTCTTCCCGCAGGAAGCGTCGGCAAGGGCGGCGATGCCGGCACCGCCGGATAAACCCTAGCTCCGCACCGCCCTCGGGCCGTGGAGATAGCTCCGTCTCCTGGGATTTCTTGCTGCTTCGCTGAAATTAGCACCTGTAAAAAGAGCAGCTGCCAAAGCTGAATTTAAAGAGGACGGGCTGGCTGCTGGGAGGAAGAGGATGGCAGCGGCCGATGCTTGGTGGCCTTGAAGTGCTCCTGCCCAGAATCAATGCCCAGCTACCCAAGAAGTCCGAGTGTGCAGGAGGTGGCCAGACCTGCATCTGCCCCTCTGGACCCAGGAGGTACCAGCCTGGCAGCTGGATGTGCCCATATGCGCAGGAGGAGCGCCGGCCATGCAGGATGCAGGTGTGACCTCCCATCGCTCTCCTCCACGCCAGGCTGCATCCAAGGCACTCATGGAATCAAGGAGCAGCACGGACTGGAAGCAGCAGCAGCCAGGCTGCTTTCCTCCTGAAAAATGCCATCGGATAACACCTGTGGTTCTCCAGAAACACATAGGAATTAAATGACTCTTGGGGCAGGGCCAGTGCTGTAGAGCCAAAATGGGAGATGCAGGTTTTCCAGAAGGGAACTGCAAGCTGGCAGGAAGCTCAGGTGAAATCCATAAGTGCTGCAGCACTTGGGGCAGGTGCCGTGTTTGCAGGTGCTGTTTAGACACTGACGAGCGCTAGGGCTGGGAGCAGGAGCAGGCGGTTGTGGTAGTGGAGCCCTCCCAAGGCTGCGGTGCTGTACGCGCGAAAGGATGGGCTCCCATCTGCAGTGGGGCCAAAGGATCCAAATGCTTTTCCTAAGTGTCCATTCAGCTCCTTACTAAAGCGATTTTCCTGAACATTTTTCCTCGCGCTCTGCTTTTGCCCAGCTGGGGCTGCAAGGGGGCACGTGCCAAGGGCTCACAGCGGGTAGAGTCTCTGCTCCGTGCGGTCCCTGCAGCTGGAAAGTGCCATTTTTCTAGGGCCAAAACTGCTTTGGGAGGCAGTTTTGCAGCTCGGCCTGAGCAGTCATTAATTATCGGTGTGTTACGGACGTGGGCACCGCTGCTTCGGTGATGATGAAGTGCGTGGGGCTCACAGGGGTGGCAGGCGGGGGCAGCTGGGCTGGACTCAGGGTTCCCTGCCTATCCTAGGGGTGGTGCCAGCCCCCCAGCCCTCCCTGCAGGGCTTGCGGATCCTTCCCTGCTTCCCTGGAACAGGGAAGTGTCAGGGAGTGTCTGTTCTGACCCCCATCCTTGCATCCATCCTCACTGTGCCAAGGTGTCACGGGTGGCATCTCCCACAGAGCCAAAGCGCTTTGGTAGGCGATTCCAGGAGTAAAGACGTTGAGAGGATCCCAGCTGCCTAAACCTTGAAGTATAAACTCCTCCGTTAATCCCAACACCGTGAGCTCATCCCCTATGGGACACTTGGGTCTCTCATTGCTCGTGTTGCCCCCACAGCCATCGGAGAACAGGTCCAGGCCTGCGCCTCCAGCAAGGCCCCGCAGTTCAGCAGCCTCCAGGCCTGCAAGCGGCCTAATGGAAATACTCTGTGCTCAGCACGCTGTTGTTCTGCACATGGATGCGCCTTCTCCCTGGGGAATTCTTCCCCCACCCCCGTGTTTGCTGCCGTCAAGCACCAGAGGTCCGGGTTGAGGCTCTCCTCACCTGTCAGCTCCGTTTTCCTGCACGGCCCCTCATCCCTCCTGGCACTGCCTGGGGGCACTTTCTGCCCTGCGCCCCCGCCCCGGTCTCTGCAGCCCCGGCCAGGGGCAGGTGCAGGGCGCGGGAGATGCCCTGCGGGCTGCAGCACTCGTGAAGCTGCCGTGGATGCTGTGGCTGATACCTCGCCGACTCATTTCACATCCCGCATCCCACCGAGCTGCACGGGAAGGGCCGCGGGA
>JAUBOD010001125.1:185522-199482 GCA_032353885.1 Nothura maculosa | reverse complement strand
GGGCAGCGCCGCGAACCCGCACCGGGAAGCGGCACCGCGAACCCGCAATGAGAAGCGGCACCGGGAAGCGGCACCGGGAAGCGCCGTCGAGGCGGTCGCGCGGTCCCGCAGCCCCCCCAGCCACCCCCGGGCCGCCGCTGTCGGGGGACCCGCTCCCCTCGGCCGTTACGTAACGCCGGGGCGGGCGGGGGGCTGCGCATCCCCCTCCGTGCGCGGGGGCTGCGCGCGGAGGCGCCGGCCTCGCCGGGAGCCCACGAGCCGGCGCAGAAAATGGTTGGAGCTGGTTGCAATGCATTAAAATGGAGGCTAGACCCTGCCCGGGATGCAATTTGCCCAGCTCGAGGGAGAGGCGGTTCAATTTGCTGCTTCTGCCGCCTTCATTCATTATCTTGGAGCCTTGCATGATTCCTTATTGATCCTGCTAATTATCATTTCAAGATGCCGTGCGAGGCAGATGCATGGGAATCGGTTGGAATTCTCCCCTCCTTTCCCCTTGCAAAACACAAGCCTCCTCTTCCCTTCGCTGTGTTTTTCTTCATTACTGTCTAAATGAGGGGGCTCTGGTTGAATTAATCTGATTCCGAGCTGAAACGTTCAGATGATGTTCCCAGAAAGCACCCAAAAAACCCAGGCACCTTCCTGCCAGCCCCTTCCTGGCTCCTGCCTGTTCCTCTGCTGCTCCTTGCATCAAAATTGCCCTCATCTCTCTCGCCTGCTGCCTCCTCACAAGCAGCTTTCGCCTTCCCTGTCTCCTTCCTTGGCTGCATTGGGCTCAGGGCGCTGCATGGGGGCACCCATTGGGGCGGCTCTGTCCCCTCTCGTGTGGAAGGGCGAGCGCAGGGTTCCTGGAAGACGCTTGGGAGCAGGATGGAGAGGGGGAGACACCAGCAGCATTGCTGCCCTGGCAGCCTGGGCAGCGCGGAAGGGGAATGTCGGCGTCTTTGTGGCGCTGCCTCGTGTTGCTTGGGCGCATCCTGGAGCCGGAGGTGGCAAACGGAGGCAGCCCAGGGTGGCAAACGGAGGCGGCCTCAGCGAGGCCGTGGGGCGCAGGCCAACGAGGGCGGCGCAGCCAACGCCGCGGCGGAGCTGCCCTCCTGCGCCCCAGGTGCCAGAGCCTTGGGGCATCCATGTTCTTCACGGTCCCCTTGTGGGCACAGGGACAAAAGGTGGCGGATGGGCAATGGGCACGCGTGGCTGGCAGCTCGCCCGGGCGCTGTCGTGCTGGGGAAAGGGGCAGGATGCTGCAGGTGCCAGGCTCATCCTTGCTGCAGGAGAGGCAGGGATAGCGCCGGCTCCTCGGCAGTGGCAGGAGGACGGCGAGGCTGCCATGATGCTTGGCTGCCCCTTTAAATGACATCCGTGTCCCTGGGAGCGCTCCCGACAATAGCGGCGCAAGCGAATGCGCAGGCAGCGCGGGGAGCGGGAAGAGCAGCCGGGAGGCTCCCTGTGAACCCACGGAGCTGTTCCCCTCTCGGCGAGCTCCATCCTTGGTGCCTTTTCCCGGCCCGTTTGGCAGCGAGCAGATGGGGCCGTGGCCGGTGGCGGGTGCGCGGGCGCTGTGCGCGCGGCCGCCCGTGGAGCAGCTCATGGCGTCACGCACCCCGGCGCCCCACGCGCGGCACGACCTGTGCCCACGGCGCAGCCCCCTGCTGCGCCCTGGCCCTTCCCTCCTTGTCCCTCATCCCTCCTGGAGGACACAAACCGGCTTGCCCGTAACTGTGACCATAGGGAAAGAGGGAATTTCTGAGCACGGGGTTTCTTGGTGCTTTTTGCTTTGCTTTCCATCTCCCTTGCGCCAATGCTTCTCTTTGATGTCCCCTATTTCCTAGCTCATTTCCCATGCATTTGCTCTCCTTGCTCTTCCCACTGCCTCCCGCGGTGCCCGTTGTGCCGGAGGGGCCGCGAGCCCCCCCGTGCCATGCCGGGGCGCGGAGAGGCCTCCCCGCTTCGGGGGCGGAATGGCAGCGCCTTGCAGGGAAGCATCCCTGATCCGCAGCGCGAGCGGAGCGGCTGCGGGAGACGCCTCCCCTCGCCTGCGCGGAGACGCCCACGGCTTCCCGGGAGAGCAGCGGCTGCTCCATGCAGGGCCGCTCCGGCTGCTCCCGTGCAGGCCGAGCCTGGGGGCAGCGGGTGCTTTGCCCTCCCTTGTGCCCGGGTTGGGGACGGGCACGGCCGCACGGTGACCGTGTCCGGGTCGGATTGTGCCTAGGAAGTGCCCCCGACCTGGGGCTTGGCCTCAAATGCCCCCGCAGAGCAGCGGCTGCAGCGCTGCTGTCCCCTGGCCCCTTCATCCCACAGGGACACAGGGTGGATTTGGGCAGCCTTGGCGCTAAATGGTGGCAGCTCCGTCGCTGCGAGTGCCCCAGGACCCTTGGAGTGACACTTTCCACACGCAGGAGCTGCTTGCTTTAGTTCCTCCCGTGCCCAAGGGAATAGCAGGGAGCAGGTGGGCACGGACAGCATCCCTTGAGGAAAAGCCAGCCTTTCCCAGAGCCTCCCACTGGGCACAGCAGCCAGGATTTGCAGCTCCTCCCGCTTGGGACACCCAGATGGGAAGAGCCCGGGGGCTGCCCACAGCCCCGGGAGCCTTTGGAGGATCCAGGGGGCCGAGCGCACGGACAGGGATCTGCAGCGGGCGCCAAGGGGGCCGGGGTCCCCGGCGGGGAAGGGGCTGCAGCCCCCGGCGCGGGGCGGGGATGCGCGCGGGCGGCGGGCGCGCGGGGCGCCGGGCACACGGAGGTGGCGAGGTTGGCAGGGTGATGTTGCTATGGCTACTCGCGTGCTATTCATAGACGAAATTAGCTAAATCTTTGCACTCCAAGGTGGAGGAGGAGAAAGGAGGAAGGCGGCCGCGCTGTTTGGAGGGAAGGAGGGAAACCAAAACAGGAAGGCGCTCCGGTTGCCTCCCCTGCTCCGCACCTGCGGCGGGCACGGAGCCCTCGGCAAAGCGCTGCCTGGCACGGGAAGGGCAGCAGAGCCCCCAGGGACTCTCCTTTAATTAAGGGCATCCTTAATTTGCAGGAGGTGTTTGGGGACACGTCAGGGTAGGTGCAGCCAGTGCAGAACTCGCCAGCTCGCTGCACGTGGTGCCTTCCAGGTCATGCCGCCTGCCCCGGCTCCCATGGGCTCCCCTTCGTCTCCTCCCATCAGCCGGAGTCCTGGGAAGCTCTTCCCGCTCCTCCCTCTCGCGAGGGTTTCGCTGCCTTCCCACGGACCCGCTTGTCACCTCCGAGGTGTAAATCCACACGTCTGTTCCCAAGGCAGCTCCTTCCATCCGAACTCGCTTCCCGCCTCCCTTCTTGGGCGTCTCCTGGTGATCCTGCCCTCAGGGACAGGAGCTGTAGGGCTTGGCCAAGCTCCTCTGCAGCTGGTGCTTGGATCTGGGCAAGGGAGCCAAGTGCCCGGGTTGTGGCACTGCTCCCCGTGGAGGTGACATGGGGACAGCAGGGATGGAGCCAGTTTCCAACCTGGCCCTGCAGGATAAAGCCACGAGCATTGGGAATAGCTGCTGGAAATGGGGCATCTGCAGCCGCCCGGGTAGGAGACCCTCGCTCGGCTCTGGCCCTTGGCACAACATGGTCTGAGCAGAGGCACTTCCCTCCTCCCTTCACTGCGGATGCTCCCTTAGACAGAGGAAGTCATTAAGACTCATCAGGCCTTAACGAGCCGCAGCTCGATGCTTGGTTACAGCACGCTCTTCCTCGCGCTCCCGGTGCTCCATTGCTCCTTGTGGCCAGCATCCCAGCTAAGAGTGGGCAAAACTGCTCAGCGGATCAGGAACCTGGAGCGAGAATCCCTTAATGCAGCAGGGAGCGAGTTCCAACCGCCGGTGCTTGAGCCATGGTCCATGGTTGGTCCATGGAGATGTGTGTGGTTGTGGTTCTTGCTGGTGGACGTGGCACTTAGTGGGCCCTGGTCCTTTTCCCCCTCGTCGCCTCTGCAGTTTAGCCTGGGGCTCTGCTGGTGGATCCTGGTTTGCGTTTGCAAAATGTTTCGGAACGTTTTCCAGCTAGACGTGCCCTGGGAATGGGAGAGGAGAAGGAAAAGAGGGTGTTGGAGTCCCAAAGAAACCTTTATTTCGGTGCTGTCCCTATTCTTTCTCTGTATGTATGTATTTGTCTAAGGGTGGGGGAAGAAAGCACGCGAGTCTTTCAGATGATAATAACTCCTCGTGGAAAAAAAAGGGAATTGAGTCAATTTTGTTTGGCACTGGCAGGTCAAAAGGAAGCGATTGGAGCCCAGCACCTCTCCAAATTGGGTCACTTATTTTAGCGGCCGGAGCCCGGAACAGGATGTCTAACTTTCAAGTATGAACACACTGGCCTTAATGGCTTCGAAATGGAAACGCAGAGTCCACAGAGCTTCTGTCGGGGAAGCTTTCTTCCTTCCCGCTGAGTGAAGGCTTTTTCCACTCCCTATTTAAGCTTATTCTTTTTTTTTTTTAAAAAAAAAAGCACCAAAACAAAGATCCGACCCTCGGAAGCGGCTTGTGCTCTCATGGGAGTTGGGCACTGGGGCGGCTTGGCCAGCGATCCCGGTGCCCAGAGCCCTCTAATTGCCGTGAGTTCAGATCTCCCGAGCGGAGCGTGGGCAGGAGGGAGGGATGTGCCCGGAGCGGGGATGGATGGACGGATGGATGGATGGATGGACAGACGCCCCATGCAATGCAGGAATGGTGCAGAGGGGACTGGGCACTGCACGTGTGATATATTCCCTCTCCCCCTGGCCACAGGTCCAGCTGGGAGCCAGGCTCCCTTCCAGCAGGGATGCATCCCACGTTGTTCCTTAGTGCAGGGCCAGCAAAGTGGGTCCTGGAGGAGGCAACGAGCCCTGTGATCCGGGGGGTGCAGGGGGAGCATTCCCAGGAGGGAGACGCTCTGGGGCACCGGGTCGGTGCAAGCCACTCCACGGGACACGGCTCTGCCGGAGCTGCTGTGCACTGGCACCCAGCAGGATCCTGCCCCCCAGCAGCGCTTTAAAAGCTGTAAATGCCCCATTTTATCCGTGATTTTTCACCCTTTCCAAGCAGCTAAACAGGCGTCCAGGACACCTTCTGCTGAGCACCTCCCTGCTCGGCCCCTAGGAGCTTTTACAAGGATGTAAAGGCTGGATTGCTCTTATCCAGAGCCGCTTCCTTTTGAGCATTGCTGGTTGTACCTGAAATCGTATGGATAGCTAAGGATATTCAAGGATAGATGGGCTTCTCCTTCTAATTCAGTCTAGGAGCTTGCACAAATAGAGCAGGAGGAGACCTGGAGGAGGCACATGGGGTCCAAGCTCTGTCCTGGAGGATCACAGGAGGATCTATGGGATCAGCTTTGGGATCTTGGCTCCAGAGGGAATATTGTGAAATTCCAGCTCAGGGTTTCCCCTCTTGGCTCCTGGAGCTGCAGCTGCTCTCGTGGAATCGCTGCGGTCAGGGCTTGTTCCCTGTGAAACGAGCCAACCGACCTCTCCGTTTTCATTTAATCACAGCTTTCGGTTGGAACTTTAGAAAAACCTTCATGTTTTACCATCCTGCCTTCATCCTGACAGATGACAGGAGCAGAAATAGAAGGAGAGGCACCACAGGCTGCAAAGAGATGGAGCGTGGCAGCTTGCAGGTGACTTGCGTGGTGACCCTGAGCTGCCAAGACCAGTGGCTCCTTCCAAACAGCCCCAGCGTCTCTCTCGGGTGACTGCTCCCATATCTGGCTGCATCCCAAGGTGTTTCCGAAGGGGCTCATCCCTGTCTCTCCTGCCCGCACGCAGACCTGCAGCATCCTCCCGGCTCCAGCCTCGTGCCAGGCTCCAGCCTGGCTCCGTGTTTTCCCTCTGCGGGAGCCTTGGGCCTGACCTTCCAAGCTCTCCACCTTTACCCTCCTGCTCCCTTCCGCATCCCTGGCTGTCCACGTTCCCAACAGCTGTCTCCTGCCGCTCCGGCTTTGCTCTGGATTCCCTCAAGGGCAGATCAGGCTCTGTGCACATGTGGAAGGATCCTGCCCTTGCCCAGAGCCCTCCTTGAGCCTCGTCTTCCCTGCAACCTTCAGCAGGAAACCTGAGGATTTGGGCAGCCCCGTGTCTGCCTCATGTAGGGTGTCCTGGGATCTCCATCACTGTTGGTCTTGGGTGCAGGTTCTGCCACACGAGCACCCCAGGGACAGGGACCTCTTCTTCTTCCATCTCCACAGCCCCCAGCGCAGACAGAACTCGGTAAATAATCACAGTGTGATGAAGCATTTTAGATGGAAGAGATCTGACAGCCTCCATTGAATGTGACGTGAATGCCCGGCTCTGCTCCCTGCATGCACCAACCCCGTGCTCCGGAGGGCAGGAATTACTGTTCCCTGTGGGGTTGAGGGCATGGTTAATTCACCAGCACGTTCCTACCGCCTGCCAAAAAATAATAGTAATGTTCCTGCTCCTCCTCTGGCTAGCAGATGGCTTGGTGTACGTGGGGCCTGATGGAGGGAGGCAGCAGCTTTGCATTTTCGGGATCTATCTCCAAGTATTAGCTTGGAGAGGACAGTGGAAATAGAGGCAAGGTGCAAATGTTGGGATCTCTGCAATGGTCGGTGATAATGTCCAAACCCCTTTTGGATAATAAGTGGAATAGCTTGCCATAGGAGGGCTTTCCTGCTCCGCGTTCCTCGTGCCAACGTGCGACTTTGTTTTAAGCAGCCACTCGCATTCTGCATCTCCCGGGTCCCATCTGGAGCCGGAGCGGGAAATTGTGCTCCTAGCAGTATTTGGAGATGTAAAAATCACTAGTGTGGAAGGGCTGCGAAGGATGCTCAGTGCGCAGCGAGCAGGCCAGACCAAATCTGTCCTTAGGGCGCGCGAGCGAGGCAGCGCGACGTGTGATCTGTGGGCTCCTCGGAATGCAGCAAAGCGGCTGCAACGGGGCTCGCAGGGCCTCTCTGCCGTAGTTGTGCGTAGCGCTTCGCCCTGGGAAGGATCCAAAGCGTTTGTGGGGTTGAATTCGTGTCGTAAATCATGGGCTGCGCTGGCTTGGGCTGCCTCTTCTGCGTCCTTCCTGGAAGCTGCTCGGATGAGCGCTGCCCTCTGGCACGGCGCGGTTCAAACAGCCACCATTTGTTAAATTGCTGGCAGGGGAAGTGCTGCTTTCTTGCCTCGAAATGTGGAATCCCTTCCTCGAATCGCACTGGGGACTAATACACGCCGGCGCCAGGTTTAATATATGCTATCTCGCAAATTATCTGGATTAAATACAAGGACTATGTGCAGCCAGAGAGGGGATATTCCCAGTTTAACACTGCTTCTGGGCCATGGAGATCCCAAGGCACTGGACCTGAGGACTCTCATTCTCTTCTGTGTGTGGGAGGAGTTTGGCAGGAGTGCTTGGAAATGGTCATATTTGCCGGAGCTACAGAATTAATTGCCATAAAAACTATGGCTTTGTAACCAATAGTTACAGCTGCAGGAAAGATCAGAAAGCACCCGAATAAATCAAATTAACTACCTCCAGCTCCATCCTTATGAGAGCAGAACCTTTCAGGGTAAGACGAAAGCCACAGCCTTGTTGACCGCCAGATCTTCCGCCTAAGATGCCAAGAGATTGAGAAGTCATCGGAAATGGGGATGGAGGCCGAGATCTGCATTATTGGAGGAGGTTCTTCTGTCCTGGGGCTCAGAGGAGGACTATAAACCCAGAGGAGAGAAGTGAGGGGACGATTTGCCCCTGAAAAAGCACAGGGGACTTGAAGGCCCTCCGGCCACGCAGTCCAACATTGGTGTTGGTGGACAGGCAGTGGTTCCTGTTGATGGCTGCACATGCCCCTGTCTTCACTTCACTCCTGGCTCTGGATGTGAGGGTTTATGCAGAGGAAAAGTGCTTGGGATTTGCATTCCCAGACTCCTGGTCCTGGCAGTGCCTTCAGGAGGTTGCAGTGCTGGACAGCTCCAGCACTGCGTGGCCTCCTCATCTTCCTCCTCCTCCTGTTGGCCCTGCGGTTAAAACCCTCTTGGCTCTTCAGAAACCCTCTTTTCCCCCCAAAAGAACCCCCCTCTCTGGGGTCTCCTGCCTGCCCTGCATTTCTCTGTTTCCACCCTAATGCCAAAGCCAGAGGCTGCCGTCCTGCTCCGATGGCCGCGGAGGCAGCGCGGCCTCCTTCGCCATCACACGGCATCAGCGCTGACTTGCTTGGACACGGAGCTGCAAGGAAAGCAGAGCTGGTCTAAGAGGGGAGCTGGGCCTGGGAAGCTGCTGGTCTAAGAGGGGAGCCGCTCCAGGAGGCCGTAAAACACGTGCCAGGGAATGAGCAGCGAGATGGGGGATGCGGGAAAGAGATTTATGGTGGAGAGCCTTGATGTGGGGGAGAGATTTCTTGTGGAGAGCCCTGGGTAAGCAGGGTGTGCGCGGGGGCCGGTGGTGGCCCCGCTGTGATGGGGAAGGGGCAGCGGGCGCTGCTCCCCCAGGGTGATGGTTTCATATCCGCAAGGAGCATTAGTGATGGTGGAGAGCAGCTGGGCCGGCTCCTGCCCTCGGGGCTGGGCTGGTGTAGCCCTCCTATGGCCAAACCTGGCTAAGGTGGATCTGAAGGAGGTTGTGGTGCTGCTGGGAGAGCTCCCAGGCTCCCTGCCCATGCTGGGAGCACACTGGGGCCACGCCAGGCCAGATGAGCGGAGCCTCGGCCGTACCACGTGTCCCTGTTTGCAGGAGCCCTTCCTGGCTCGCGCTTCCCGGCTTGCTCCGCTGTGCCCGGCTCCGTAGCCCAGCTCCGTTTTTTCCGCTTTTGTCTCCTCACAGGCCAACCCCGCTCCCATAATCGTGAACACAGACTCGCTGGAACAAGGGCTCTCTGTAAGTCTCCTGGTTTCATTTCACTTTTGAGCTAACGTTTTGTTTCCCCTCCTCGGGGTGAAGGAAGAGCTTCCTGGGGTGGCAGGGGAGCCCAGTCCTTGTGCTGTGTCCCCACAGCATCCCCTGCCCGCAAGGGACCACATCACTCCAAGTAGAACCAGGACCAAGGGCCGAGTGCGGGGAGGTCACCGCGGTGCTCGGTGGCTCTCAGTGTCCACAGTTTCGTGCTTTTGTGGCTTAGCACGGAGCTAATCCTGCCAGGGTTGCTGCAGGGAGGGCTCGCGAGCCGCTGCATCCCTCGGCAGAGCGTTTGCAGCGCGGTTCCCGCAGGCAGGAGGAGCAGCAGGGCGGGATGCAGCTGGGCGCCCGCGGGGCTTTGTGCAGCGCCGGCTCCTGCTCGGCCCCGGAGGGAGCTCAGATGACAGGGTGGCACCGTTGGGTGGTTTATTTGCACCTGGTCACCTTGTGGTGCAGCAAAGCACGTTAATGACGGGGCAGCGGCGCCCGGCACGGGAGCCACCGGCCTTGGGATTGCTGGTTACCTTCATTGTGCTTCCTGTGGCTCTCGATGCTGCTTTCTGGACCAATTCCCATCCATTTTGCACCCTCTTTCCCTGGATGGACATCACTGGCCCCTCTCCCTGCTCCGCTCTTCCTCTCCATGTGTATCCTCCTGCACAGCAGGCCCAGCTCCTTCAGGGAGCACCAGAATGGCAACCCTGGAAGCACTTATTTCTTTTTAAAATAACAAAAGCCAGAGTCTCTCAGAACAGTGTGTATTTGGAAGAGTTAATGTCACTTCTAATCTGTAATTACTTAACTATTCAGTGTTTTCCTTAATGATAAACAGATGGATGAATCTAGTTCCTTCCTGTTCTAGCTCCGTCGAATTTGTTGGACTAGCTGCTGGGCTGAATGTGGCCCCGGCTGTTTACCAAGCTCCACGTTTCCATCTCTCTATCCCTGAGAGCACGTGGCACTAGTGCAGCGGGACCTGCTCAGCATGGAATTCCTGCTGCATGGAAAGGATCCCTTGCGGAATAACCCCTGTGTTAGAGGCAGCTTTGCATAAGCCCATGTGTAAATGAGGGTGCGCTTTCTGCGCACCCCAATGTCCTTATGCAGGGATCTGCTGCTCCCTTCCTAGGAGAGGGAGCCCATGGTTCCCTCGCAGAGTGGGATGTGCCAGGGCCACAGTGTCCTTCCATGTCCCCATGGGACCTCTCGCTATAGCAGATGTGATGCACAACCCCTGCAAGGCTCCTGTCCCCAAGCAGAGATGTCCTTGCAGGTGCAGAGGGGCTTCCATAGGGTTCTCCTGGGCTAATGTCCCAGTTATGCTCATTTATTTCGCACGGCAGATCCATAGAGGGATATGGTCCCTGTTGTGGACCATGGGCTCGGTGTTGGTTGCTCTCCAAGCCTGAGACAGTTGCTGGCTGCTGAGGTGCTGGAGCGAGCGGGAAGGTCACTCTGGATCCCTTTGCTCCAGGAATTGAGGGCTTTGGATTCCCTGGCTCTGTCCCAGCTGCTCCTGGCTCCTCCCGTGGCCGGATCCGAGCGCGCTCCACACGCAGCCTGCACGGGAGGATGCAGGACGGCGCGGGGGCCGCACGGGCTGGCGGCCACGTCTCTCACAGCGTGATTCACCCGCTCCTCCTCGGCGCCGCGCGCTCCCAACCGGCCTCCTTGGGCAAAGCTGCTCTGCAAGGGCGGCTTGGACACAGCAAACACAACTCCATGCACGGCGCACAGGCCCTATACTGGATGAATTTTTAAGAAACCCACCAGAATCTTCTAAATTTGCCTCTAAATTTGGCTACTTTTTCCTTTTTTCCCCCTCCCCGTGGTGCTGGGGCTCCCCGCACGCGCGGCGCGCTCCACGTGCGGCGGCGCTGGCGGCCGAGCCCGCGCACAGCTTGCAGCCGCCCGGGACGGTGCGCGCGCTCCTGCGGCTCCCGGAGCGTCGGCGCCGCCGCCTTCTGTCGCTGCGTTAAATGTCACCCTTGCTCACTGCTTCCCTGCTGCTGCGAGCACGGAGCAGAGGAGGAGGCCGGAGAGGGGCAGCCCTTCCCGCAGCCTCAGGTGGGCTGGGTGTGTGGGTTGGAAAAAACACCGTTGACTCCCGTTTTTCCCCCGCTTTGAATCAGTTGTTGATGATGCTGATTAGCCTCGATGCAGCGTTCAAATGTTACGTGGGGGAGAGGGGAGGAGGAGGGATGCTCACGGATGCCCAGGGATGCCAGGCCCTGCAGTGTATCCCATTCCCGGTGCTCCGGGATGGGGGCCGTCCTGGGGCGCGGAGCGGCCCCGGCGTCGGGCAGCGCCGGCGCTCGGCGCGGAGCCTTCGCCAACCGGTCCGTTTCCTTGGTGACGGGGTATATATGGAGTTCTCCATTTGGCTTCCTTATGCAATTAGCCGTCGTCTGGTGCCGGAATGTTGGGAGCATAACGAGCGCTGCAACGTGGCGCGCGGCGCACAAGGCCGATCACAGCGATACCATGGGATGGCCCTGTGCTTCCCGCGTGCTCCCGGCGGAGATCCCAGTGGGATTGGCACCGGCTCCGCGCCGGGGGCTGCTGCTCCTTCGCCGGCTCCCTCCGCGGCGCAGATTGTCCGGGTTTTTGGCACATCCCGGTGCCGTGGGTATGGATGTGCTGTTCCTCGGCGCCCGTGGGCGTGCGTGTGGCAACAGCGCCGAGTGCCAGAGCACGGAGCACGGCGGGTGTAGTAAGGGAGGCTGCCAGCGTTCCGCAGTGCTGGAAAACTGCGGAGCGGCAGAGCGGGAGGCTCCCTGCTCCACGGGCAGGGTGATCCCAGAGCCTGCAGTGAGCGGCGTTGCAAGGTGACGACTTCCCAGGATTAGCCAGTGTGGTGGGATATGAGGAGGGAAGGGCCTGTGTGTCCCACGGACATCGCAGGGAATTCCCACCCCGGAGAGGACATGCTTCCAGGCCTTGATCTGTGGCTAGCCCCACCATTCCCACCCAAATCCAGACGTATGGATTCTGTGCTCCCATATATTCATGCATAGAAGGAGAGATGGATGAGAGGCCTCTCCAAGCGTTTCCTGGATGTCCTGATGTCCCGATGCCCTTCCAGTGGGGCGGCTTTGCCCGGATCTAGGTCACAAATGGGTTTTCAAACCTGGGCCACATTAGAGGTGTCCAGGTGGAGGGACCCGGTGTCCAGCAGTGGTTGGGGGCCTAGGAAGGACTGGGCACCAAACTCGTTTATTCTGCAGCTTCTCCGACAGGGAGGCCATCGCCGTCCCTCCCATGGTTGGTTGGACACCCAGGTGTTCCCACTTATCCATAGGGCTGCAGCTGCTTCACCGAGTTTGGTAGTGTGGTGTCGGATGATGTCCTTGGTGGAGATGATGATGTCCTTGGTGGAGATGATGATGTCCTTGATGTAAATGATGATGTCCTAGTGTTGGTGACACTGGCTGTGCCCTCAGCCTGGCAGTTCGGGATTGCAGGAGGTTCCTGGCACAGTGGAGTGGCCGGGATGCGGCAGCTCCTGGTGCTCAGAGGAGCTGTCCCCAGGGATCCCGTGGGTGTCACACAGAGGGACGGATCCCCTCATGGAGCTGGCATCCATCCCGTTGTGCCGGCATCGTGCCGGCCACGAGCCGCCCATTGACGCCCGATGGGATGAGCCCCATTGCGGAGCCCGGGGGAGCTTTGGAGCAACCACCCGGCCCTCGCTGGACATTGCGGACCCGGCTGCTTTCCCTTATCCCAGGATACTCTTGTTATCCGTGGGAATGTTGCTTGCCTCATAAACCTTGCTAGATTTTAGGCCTCGGTAGCAGGTTAGGGGATGTGTTTCTATCCGTTTTGAAGCTGCCACCTCTATTTTTTGTGCGTTTTTGGCTATGGGGAAACAGAACTTTTTGTCCTGTGCAGTGACGTCCCTGCTGTTGCAGTCTCCAGTTCAGCATCCCTGTTTCCTTAGTCCCTTCCCAGCAAAGGGGTTCAAGGCCCTTATCCGCACAGCTCCAGGAGCCCTGCTCAGATACAGTGAGCAGGGATTTAAATCCAAGGCTCTTCTTGATACATAAGGGCATTCCCATATGCCCTCCATCACTCTGTCCCCCTCCTTAGGCTAATAACACCTTGTTCCCTTCATGACCAGCTAATTGAGTAGAATAAATGATTCTAAATTGCATTTCCAGCAAATCCTTTAAAGCACAAGCGCTCAAGGTAGATATTATGTGATGGAATAGAGGCTTTTCTGTTAGTGAACTGAGCTGCTCTCCTGCCCTCCAGCAGCAGTGAATCCCGGTGCTGCAGGGGCCTGGAGCCAGGATTGGGCTCTCAGTTCATGGATATCCCAGGGGATGGTGAACGCTCCCGGGATGAGGCGACGTGCGGGGCACTAACGGGGCTCTCCTCTTCCCCAGGTGAATGGCAGCGATGGGATGTTCAAATACGAGGAGATTGTGCTGGAAAGGGTAAGTGCTCGGCCAGGGCAACGCGCGGCCCGTGCCAGGGCAACGGGATGGATGGATGGGGCCTTCCCGGGAAGTGGCGCGTGGCAGATGGCGGCAGCATCCGCGCGGTGGGAGAGCAGGGATGCAGAGGGATGCGGGATGCAGAGGG
This sequence comes from Nothura maculosa, assembly GCA_032353885.1. Lineage (NCBI taxonomy): Eukaryota > Metazoa > Chordata > Aves > Tinamiformes > Tinamidae > Nothura > Nothura maculosa. The sequence goes on along the minus strand of JAUBOD010001125.1, from coordinate 186,071 downwards.
GCCGCGGGAGCAGGAGGCCATTCCTGGCGCATTCCTGGCGCATCCTGGCGCCATTGGTCATCACTGCCCTCCCCGTGCTCCGTGGCCGTGTCCGCTGTCTCTGTCACGTGCCCGGTGCCACCAGGCTGGTGACACAGCCACGAGCACAGCCGGGACGGGCGTCCCGGGAACCTCTCCGCGTGTCCCAGCGAGTTATCCCGGCTGCCTGCTGGAACCGAGCACGGGATAGAGGAGGAAGAGCAGGGTGGGATGGAGAGGATATGATCGCGGCGTGCAGGATGTGACGAGTGTTGGCACTGCCATGAGTGCCAGTGGGTGCCAAGGTCATGTCCCGGAGCATCCCGGAGCGCATGTATGCCGGGATGGGGCGCGCGTGCCGGGATAGGGCTCCCACATCCTGCCAGGGAGGCAGCGTGGGCCCACAAGGAGGCAGTGGTGGCGGCGAGAGGAGGAGGAGAAGCAGGAGGAGGAGGATGAGCTGGCTGTGCCGCTCGTCGCCCCGGGTCCCCTCCGCCGTCCGCGGCTGCTCCTGGGGAGCCGCCAGCGAGG
>JAUBOD010001125.1:164795-175234 GCA_032353885.1 Nothura maculosa | reverse complement strand
AGAGGGGCACGTGCAGCCTTATTGCCTGAAATCAGAGCAAATCGCCTCATTTTGGTATCCGTGGGCTCCAAAAGGGCGGCTGGAGCCGCGTCTGGCCCCGTTCCCCGTGTCCTTAGCGGAGCCTCTCTGCAAGCGGCTCGTCCTGGGGCTCCGGAGAGGCCACGGAGGAGCTGCCGGCACCGCGGCGCTCCGGAGCTGCCGGAGCCGCCCGGGCTGGGCCTGGCAGTGACACCGGAGCCCAACGGTGACGCCGGTGACACCGCCCCGGGTGCAGGTGCCCGGAGCTGCCTCCATTCCCTGCGTCCTCCGCGGCTGTGCGCCCGCAGCTCCTTGGGAGAGGCTTCCAAGGCGCAGGGAACGGCCTGGATGGTGCTTGGCATGAAGCCGGTGCCCTGCGTGTCCTGCCTCGCGCGTCGTTCCCTCCGAACGGCTCCTTGTTGCAGGTGACTTTTCCCCATCCCTTGGAGCCCCACGGCGCGCGCGGCAAAACGGATATCGCAGGGAAAGGCCCTTGCTGGAGCCTTGTGCCCGGGAAGCTGCACGTGAGGCGAGAGGCTCCTCCTGGTGCTGCCAAGGGGGACGTGCCCCCCGTGTTCCTGTCATTGCCATGGATTTGGGGGACGTGTCCCCCATTCTTCTGCTCCCCGTCCCGCTGGATTCGGGGTTTTCGGGCCCAGCAGAGCTTCACAGGTCCCCGCGAGGCTCCCGGGGCTGTTTGTGCGCCTGGTTTTGGTTTCTTTTTTGTCTTGTTTTAAGTGGAGCTGCTGCTCCCAGGCACAGGGAGGGCCCCCGAGGCTGGTCGGGCAGCCCCAGGATTGCCCAGGGCCTCGGGGGCTGTTTGAGAGGGGACTAAAGCAGCCCAAGGGCTGCGGCGGGAACCGCTGCTCCATGGGAAGCTGCTCTTCCAGCAGTGCCCGGTCCCTTCCTGGTGCAGGCAGCTCCAGGCTGGGCACGGGCCGGGATCAGCACCCGCATCCCGGCCTCTGGGCTGCCTGGCAGCCAAGGCAGCGCTTGGCCGCGCGCTCCGGATCTGCCGCGGGAGGGAAACGGACGGGAACGCTTGTGCCGGCTTTCACAACCCTTGGGAATGGCAAAAGATTCCCGAGGCCGGGAGGCCCTGGAAGCCCATGGAGCTCAGCCGGAGCAGGGCTTCCCACACGGCTCTGTCCCGGTGCGGCCGCGGGGCTGCCCTCCCGGCGGGACCGAGCGTGTCCCGACCCGCACCAGGGGAGCGGGAGCCTCCGCCCCGGCCTCGCGCGCCGACCTTTACACCCAGGCGAAGGTCGGGCACAGGAGCCGGTGCTCGCAGGTGGGGCAGCCGGCGGAGAATTCCCGCTCGGCCCATTCCATGGGGCGGCCGGGAGCGCTTCCCGATGTGCCCTGTGCCCCAGGGTGCCAGCGCTGCTGGAGTGCAGGTGGCAGCGGGAGCGGAGGTGGCACCGGCTGCACGCTGGGTCCTGCCTCCTGCGGGGCTCCTGCCTTGTCCCTATCCCAGTCCTTCTTCCCATGGCACACCCGGGATGAGCGCGGGGTGGGAGCCCACGTTGGGAACAGGTCCCCAAGCTGGTGCCGCCGCTCACGGGGCCTCTCTCCGCAGAGTACAGCCGCTTCGAGTCCAAGATCCACGACCTGAGGGAGCAGATGATGAACAGCAGCATGAGCTCCGGCTCCGGCTCGCTGCGCACCAGCGAGAAGAGATCCCTCTACGTCCGGTAAGACTCATGTCCCTCATGTCCCCCACATCCCCACGGATGGAGACGCGTGCCGGGTGGGATGGGGCATCGTCCCACAGCGTCCCACACCTGGGACAGGTCTGTCCTTTGCATGGGATCGTGGACAGGGGAGGTGGGAGAGCTCCGTGCTCACCTCACAGTTTTGGGGATGATCTGGTGATTTCATTGCTGATTTTGTGCTGAGGAGGAGGAGGACGAGACCCTTCCTCCCAAGGGAGGAATTCTGCGCGTGTCGGTGCTCCGAGCTCACGGTGCGGTTCGGCAATGGCTGTGCCGGTTGTGGGGCAGCGGGTGCTTCCCGGGAGCCATTCCTGGTGGTTCTGCACATGCCAGGCTGTGGGGCACAAGGAGGCGGGATACGTTGGTGCCAGGAGCCGCTCGTCCCTGTGGTCGGGCTCCTGCATCCTGGCAGCCTCCCTGTGCAGGAGAGCAAGATTCCCTGCGCTCCGAGGTGGGAGAGGTGACCGGGAAAATGAAGGCACAGCCAGGTAATACGAAGGAGGAGCAGCACCGGGGCTGCTCCAGCATCCCGGGCTGGGCGCTCACCGCTATCCGCTCTGCTCCAACTGCCTCCTCTCCGTCTCCTCCCTGCTGTTCCCAGGGCAGGATCTGGCTGCGGGGAGAGCAGCTCCTAGCGGGATTACTGCTTTGATCCCTACACGTGCCTCTGGCTCGGGGCCAGGCCGGGAGCACGCGGGGGTGAAGCGGCAGCCCCGGGCCCGCGCGATGCTCCCGCTCTCCCGGCCGCCCGCGGCGCCTCCGCGCCAGATAAGAATCGTTGGGGCGATGGCGAGCGACTAATTTTAACTTGTTAATTAAAATAATCCCATAAATCCTCGCCTGGCGCAGCCGTGTCGGCAGCACCAAGGGCTGCTGTGCATGGGGAGCCTGGGGCCGAGGGTGACAGGCTCCAGCGCCACCTCATTAGAGTCCCCATCAACACAGTGACATCCTCTGGACCGGCTCCGGGATGAAGGGAGCGCACTGGACCCTGCTCGCTGGGATTTGGGTTGCACTCCTGCAAACCCCGAAGCTCCTTTGCTCTCTGGTCGTCTCCAAGCTGCTCTGGGTGTCGGGCATCTTCCAGGAGCCACCAGGATAGTTGGATGGGCCGAGAGCCGCCAGTATCCCGGGATGGGCTGAGAGCCGCCAAGATGGACCAAGAGCCGCCGGGATCCCGGGATGGGCTGAGAGCTGCCAGGATAGTTGGATGGGCCGGGAGCCACCAGGATCCTGGGATGGGAGCCGCTGGTTCCCGGCGCGGCCGGGCCAGCACGAGGAGGAAGCGCCGCTCGCGCGGCCGCCCCGGCGCTGCAGGGCGGGGTAGTTTCGGGCCCAGTTTGCCTGAAACCGGCGGCGCCGCCGTGGACAGGGCATCAATTACGGGCAGCGCTGGCGGCCACGGGCGGCCTGTGTCCTCGGCAGCCCCTGTGCGCCTGGGATGGGGACATGGAGCTGCCGGGCGCTCTGGCTTCGGGATCGAGGCCCCACCAGGTCCCTGGCACGGCCCCGTGGCCGCCATCTGCTCCAAGGGCTGTTTGCAGCAAGGAGCAGGACCCGGGCGCAGAGCGGAGCGCGAACGGGCCCGGGCACCCATCCCACCGGCACCATGGCCGTGTCGGAGCATTTTGTGCCTTGGTGCTGGAGCATCACACGGGCCAAGCAAGTCCTGAGATCCCATTGCGGGCGTGCGGAGGAGCTGGCCCTGCTCCCAACCCGTGTTCCGGCCGCATCCAGAGCTGGCCAGGCTCCGCCTCGGAGGCCGGGGCCGCCCCACGGTGACTTGGGGTTTGTTTTGGAACCTGCCCGACCAGTTCCGTGGGGCTGCTCCCTGGCGCGGGGCCGCCTTATCTGTAGGCCCTGGCGCGGGGCCGCCTTATCTGTGCGCAGGGAGCGGCGCCCCAGGGGCTGCTCCCGCTCCAGCCCAAGGGCCCGCGCGGTGCCACGGGTCTAGGCCAAGTTCCTGATCCACGGAGCCAAGGAGGGGATCCCTATGCTGCTCCATGGAGCCGGAGCCCAGGGGGGATCCCTGTTCTCTTGCTGCCTCTTGGAGCTTCTGCAGCTCCAAAGCGTTTGCAGCCCTGCGGGAATTCTTTCCCTATGGCTCCCCGGCTCACTTGGAGCCATAGGTCTCACCCTGTTCCCTGCGTGAGCTACAGTGCAGGGCAAGCACAAGGGTCTTGTCCAATGCCTTGGGAAGCAGCCCGTGTGATGTGGGCTCTGCAGGAGCCCAGGACACAACCTGCCCACCAGCTGTGTTGGTTTTGGAGCCTCAGTTCAAGGACACGGCTTAAAAGTGGGTGCCGCTTGTGCTGCATCCATCGAGGCCCCTCGAGAGCCGCTCGTGCTGCTGTGGGTGGCGAGCGGCCGGGTTGATGCTTGTGTTTCCTTCCTCTCTTCAAAGGCAGCCCCTTATGTGTCATGCAGGTGATTCCTTCCTCTGTGTGCTTGGTTTCTCCTGCTGTCCGGGCAGGAATCTCTCGGCAAGGTGGAAAGGGAGGAGGAAAGGGAATGAGACGGTGACCGGTTCACATGAAGCGCTGAGCTACAGGTTGCTCTTGTTCCTTGAAAGGGTGGTGCCTGAGCCTGGTTTCAGCTTGGTGTCCATGAGGGAGGCAGTGGAGAACTGAGGATTTTTGAGAAGTTTCCTGAGGTTGGAATGGAGAATTGGGGATTTTTGAGAAATTTTATGGGGTTGGAATGGAGAATTGGGGATTTTTGAGAAGTTTCCTGGTATCCTGTGAAGCAGCTTCCTGACAGGATGGCCACCAGTGCAGCCTTGAGTCTAAAGCATTGTGTCGCTTGCACTGGAGGAATATTATATCAGCAGAAAACAGTGCCTGCTGTGTCCCTCAGCATCCCTTGGATCCGTGGGTAGCCAAGCGACCCCGTGCAGAGCAAGGACACACAGTTGTATTTCTGTCATCTTGGCAGCCGGCACTGAGAGCAGGACAGGAGTCGGCAGGAGGGAAGGTGCCCTTGGAGCACTTGGAGCTCTTTGGAGGTGCCCTCGGATGCTGTGCTCGTTCTCCGTGTGTTCTTGAGCGTGCGGGAGCTTTGACCGTGTGAGCGCCGACCTGCTTTCCAACCACGGGATGTTCCCTGCGCTCCCGGATGCCTCCCAGCTGGGGTCGGGAGCTGCTTTGTTGGTCGGGATGGGTGTTTCTGCACCCCGGTGTCCCCACCCGTTGGGGTTAAACCCAGTGTCCCCACCCCGTGTTTCTGCACCCTGCGCCTCTGGGTTTGCACTGAGCGCTCCAGCCTGTGCCAGGGCTGTCAGCTAAGCACAGCAGGCAGTTTTCCAAGGATGTTTTTAATCCTTAAGGATCCTAGGGCGGCAGCTTGTTGCCTTCACCGGCTTTGCCTGCTGCTCGCGCCGGCAGGGAAGGCTTCACTCCTCTCTCTGCTCCTTTGCAGAGCCCTGTTTGACTACGACAGAACCCGGGACAGCTGCTTGCCCAGCCAGGGGCTGAGCTTCTCCTACGGGGACATCCTCCATGTCATCAACGCCTCCGACGACGAGTGGTGGCAGGCGAGGCTGGTGACGCCGCACGGCGAGAGCGAGCAGATCGGGGTCATCCCCAGCAAGAAGAGGTGGGTGCCACGGGCAGGAGACACCGCACGGTGCCCTGGACCTGCTCCCCATGGCCTGGCAGCCCTGGGGACCCTCGGCGCTGCCACATGGCAGGAATGTCCCCATGGTGCCAGCGCTTGGAGCCCGTCCCGCTGCGGCCGCGCAGCGTGAAGGGCACCGGGGCTGAGCTCGGGTCTCCTTGAGCTGACACTAGAGCTGGGCTTGACTGCGGGTCGGGACAGGAGCCCCTCACTGTGTCACATCCAGCACACGGTGCCCATGGGGATGGAGAGGGATCACTGGCCAGTTCTGCTGCACATGGGAGCAAAGTCACGGCAATGACACAAGTGCAAGGCAGCCCTTGCCAGCAAAGACAGTGTGTCCAGCTCTGTGCTTGGTAGAGCCCGGAGAGGAGGAGCTCTCCATCTGCTTCCCGCAGGTCTCCAACCCCTGCAGCCCCATGTCCTGGTGGGACACGGGCGCTGTCGCTCGGGTGTTGTCCCCTGCCCGCAGCTTGCTGGCCGTTGCACAGCTCCTGGGGCACTGCAGTCATTCCCCGCTGCAGGAGCCGGCACCACCGTGTCCTTTGGCAGAGCCAAGGGACACGGAGCAGGGTTTGCGCAGAGCCCTGCTCCCGCCACACGGCTTCTCCAAAGTAAACGCTCATCCTTGCTGTCCAGAGGGCGAGCTGGCCTTCATCCCTCCCGGGACTCCTCCCGGAGCCCCCGCACGCATGTGTGCCCCATGCTCATCCATCCTCCATCCCTCCCAAGAAGGCTGGTTTGTTCCCTCTCCCGCTCCTGCACATTCAGAGGGTGGTTTTCAGTCTCCCGGGGTCCTGCTCAGACCCAGGACAAGCTGCCACCTCGGTCCATCCCAAGAAAGGAGCCCTCCTTCGCATCAGGGACCACCACCCCAGGGTGCTCCTTGGCACCTGGGCACCCCGTGCGCCTGGCAGGGCGAGCATCACGTGCGCAGGACTAGCAGATCTTTCTCCCTTTTAACTTCCAATCAGGGTGGAAAAGAAGGAGAGAGCGCGGTTGAAAACAGTGAAGTTCCACGCCAGGACTGGCATGATAGAGTCTAACAGGGTAAGTGCTCGAGGTGGGACGCAGCAGCTCGTCCGGAGCCTGTAGCTAGCGGGGCAGGAGGAATCCCAGCACAGCATTCCCAGCTCCAGTGGCACCTGGAGCATTACTGATCCAAAGAGCAGCACAACCGGACCTCTCCCTGCATCTACCTTGAGCGTGCAGGGCTCGGAGCAGGAGGAGATGGGAAGGACACCCGGGTCTCTAGCAGGGACGCAGGGAGCAGAGCACGTGCGGCCCATGCACATCACTGGTGACTTGGAGCTGACTGCAGGCGACTCACGCAGACGAGTGTGGCCTCCCTCAGAGCGAGTGCCTGAGCTAAGAGATGAGGAAGGGAGAAATGGCCTGGCTCCCTCCAAACTGCTGGTTTGTCCAGTCAGCTTCCCAACATCCCTAAAAACACATTTTTCTTCACATTTAATTTTTTTCTTCTGCATTATAGTTTTCATGTAATCTTCATGATTTCATTTGAAAGATAACTGCCCTGGCGCAGCTCCTCATTGTCTCTTCATTTTTAATTTTTCTTGCATGCATTAAATACCATTGTTGTGTTTTTTTTTTTTCTGTCCTCCCTTCCATCTCCATGTTCTTCACAGTCGATCAAAACGAAACGTAAAAAGAGTTTCCGCCTCTCTCGAAAGTTCCCATTTTACAAGAGCAAAGAGAACCTGGCCCAGGAGAGCAGCGGACAGGAACGTAAGTAGAGCTGGCCAAGGAGGGCGAGCGTGCGAGCAGGAGAGCTCAGCACAGCCAGCGCTTTCCTGGGCATAACCGGGCACGGATGTGACCCTAGGAGCAGCCTCTCTCCCTTGGGAGCCTCGAGGAGGAGGCTCCTTCCTTCCCATGCTGGTGGGGAAGCATCAGCATCTTGCCTGGCTTCCCCTTGGTTCAGGTCCTGGGCTCCTCGCTCCCGGCTTCATCCAGGGAGAGTGGAGCTAGAAATAAAAGCAGCCCCTTGTGCAGCACGTGGGGCAGGTGCCGCCCAGCTGAGCGGCCTCCTCACTTGTCCTTGTCCCTTGCACCGGCCGAGCTCCCGCCGTGGCAGCAGGCGGCCCTGCCGCTCATCCCGCATCCGCCGCCTCTGGCCGCACCGGCCTCCGCCCTGTGCGTGTGCGCAGGTTCTCCCGCTCTCTCCGTCTCTCATGTTTGGTGTTTTCATCCTTTCACACGTTTACACTCGCCTCCACCTCCGCTCTGCCTCCCCCTGCTCTCCCTGCTCTGCTGTGGGCTCTGCTCCCTCCGTTCCGCTCTCCATTCCCTGCTCCCGAGCAAGGGGCAGGCCCAGTTGCTCCAAGATTCCCCTGTGTTTGTAAGGGCTGAGGGGTCCTGGCTGTGCCTGCTTGTTCCCATGGAAGGAAGGGACTTGGAGCTGCAGCTTCCTGGCCAGCTTGGGTGAAACGCCGGGACTCAATGTGCAGGGATGGAGACCTGGCTCTCCAGAGTCTGGGTGACACCCGGCAGCTCCCTCGGGCTCCCGGCACATGCGAGATGCTCCATGCAGGATGCTCCCCTCTCCCTCCCTCCCTGCCAGCAGCTTGGCCAAGGGCTTGTGCAGGCTCTTCCTACACATTGGAGGAGGGCAGGAGAGGAGGAGGATGCACAGGGACACGGGGATGGCTCTAGGCTTGGGCACAGCCCTGTCCTCCTGCGGGGAGGAGGATGCAGCTTGTCCCCCCAGACCCCTGCACCGGCCGGAGCCCGGAGCAGGACATCCCCTTGGAGAGGGTCAGGAGCAGTTGGGAAGGAGCCACACAAGGCTCTGCAGTGTTGGCCGTGGCAGGGGCATGGGCAGGGGACCAGCAGCTACCTCCATGGGGAGAAAGGAGCCTCCCTGCCCTGCTGCACATGGATCAGCGACAGGGATAATCCCGGGAGGCCAGAGCTGCTGCAGCCCCTTCGGAGCGCGGTGTTGGGGGCTGCTCAGCAGCACCTCATGCCGGTGCCCCCTTTCCTTCAGCATTGCCCACCGGGGCATGGGGGGCACAGGGGGCTCAGCCAGGCTCGGCTCGTCAGCGCAGGGTGGGACGTGGCTGTCGGACGGCTCCATCCCCTTGGAAAACGCTCCTTAACCTCACTTGCGGTTGCAGCTCTGGGCCGTCGTGCGCTCTGGTCACTGATGCTCACCTGGCTCTGTCTTCTTCCTCCCCTCTCTCTCTGCCTCCCCCTGTCCCGCGCTCTCTTTTCTCCCCCTCTCCTCCTCCTCCTCCTTGCTGTCTGTGAAATCAGGACTTCCCTGGGTTAAGTGACGATTATTATGGAGCAAAGAACCTGAGTAAGTCGCCTCTCGCCGCGCATCGCTCCCTGGGCATGGCATGGCCTGGGGGGGCAGCCCCATCCCGCTCCGGGGCTCGGGGCGCGTGCGGGATGGGAGCCGGTGCCCCCGAGCGCACGGGGCTGCTCCTGCTCCTGCCGGAGCGTTGGCACCGCCGGGGTGGCCACGGGCAGGAGCCTGGAGGCCTCATTCCCTGGAGCTGGGGCCAGCTTGGATGAGCAGAGTCCCCGGCTCTGTCCCATCCTTGTTGGTGGTTGGAGGTGCCACCCAAGCAGACGCTGGTGGCCGTGGCCTTGCGTTGTCCCCTGTCCCCGTGTGCCTGCTGCGCCAGCTCCCTCCCTGGCACCCTTCCCACGCACAGGAGCCTCCTCTGCTTCAGGACTCAAAGGCCTTGGTGGGTCTGTCCCACGGACATTGGCCCTCGACCCCCTTCCATGGCACGGGAAGCATCCTGTGGATGCGGAATAGCAGAGCGTGTGGCTCCCATAGCACCCGCCTCATCCCTTGTCCCTGCGCCGCGGTGCCCAGCGCTGGTTCCCGGCCCGAGGCCGGTGCTGAACGCGCCTCTCTCTGCTTGCCTTGCAGAGGGCGTCACGTCCAACACCAGCGACAGCGAGAGCAGTTCCAGTAAGTGCTGCGGTGCCATCCGGGTGCCCGCGTATCCCCCTGCGCCTCCGCATCGTCCCGGGGGCTTTGGGGTTCGGGGGCCGGCGCTTCCTTGGGCCTGATGCTGCGCGCGGGGCTGGGGGCACCTGCAATGGGGCAGCACCCGCGGGACCGACGGGCTCATTGCAGCCTGGCGCTGCCCGCGCTCACCCGCCTCTCCCTGGCTCCGTTGCAGAGGGACAAGAGGACACCATTCTCTCCTACGAACCCGTGACGCGGCAAGAAAGTAAGTGCTGGTGCCGAATTGCCCCCGTGCCCTCTCCCACTGCACTGCCCCGTTGGGCAGAGGGTCCTGCGGGTTACACAGGGGAAGGAAGGACGTTTTCAGCATCTGACTCCAAGCGAGCAGCTGGTGCTTCTTCACTCTCCTAGTGCTGATTTTTGTCAAGCCCTTGTTAAATGTTCGCTCCTCGTTGCCCCTGGGCAGCCCTGGCCTCGGCAGCCTGTTCTGTGCCATCCCGTTAGCCCATCCTGGATGCACAAGGAGGTGCTGGTGTTGGGCAGCCCTGGGCTGCTGTGTCCTGCAGGGCTGTGTCCTGGGCACAGAGCTCAGCCTGATGGCCTCCAAACTTGGTGGCCATCCAAGCCACAGGAGCAGGGCAGCTCCCCATGCCCACAGGGAGGCTGCACCCCGGGTGCTCCAGCGAGAGCTGCGGGATGGGCTGAGCTTCCCATGGGCACCAATCCGGGCTCAGACTGTGTCTTGTTTCACAGTTCACTACGCGAGACCCGTGATCATCCTGGGCCCCACCAAGGACCGCGTCAACGACGACCTCATCTCCGAGTTCCCGCACAAGTTCGGCTCCTGCGTGCCACGTAAGCCGGGCACAGCGGGCACGGCGGGCGGCGCGCGGGCTCCGGCCGGTGACGCAGCCTCTCTCCCGCAGACACCACCCGGCCGCGGCGCGAGAACGAGGTGGACGGGCAGGACTACCACTTCGTGGTGTCCCGGGAGCAGATGGAGAAGGATATCCAGGACAATAAGTTCATCGAGGCCGGGCAGTTCAACGACAACCTTTACGGGACCAGCATCCAGTCGGTGCGGGCGGTTGCGGAGAGGGTGAGTGCCGAGCGGCGCCGCAGGGCAGCGCCCAGCCCGAGGT
>JAUBOD010001125.1:126843-136864 GCA_032353885.1 Nothura maculosa | reverse complement strand
CTATAGCAGCAGTTCTTTGCCGTCTTTCTCTTGCTAGGTTTAGCGGCCAAAATATTTCTCAGTCTTTCTCTCTCCCAGCATATATACCAAACTTTATTGGGATTATCTAACATCAACAAAAAAAGTATTACAAGGAATGCACTGAGTCCTACAACCCCATATACAATCTGATCTTTAAAGGCAATGACTTTATTAGGCTCCCAAGTGGACCAATAGGCCTTAATTGCCCTGACAAATCCCATCTATGACCCTCACATCTTCTGAGTGTTCAGGAGCTCTGCTTGAGCTCTGAGCTCATCCATTCTCATATGAGCTATCTCTTCAGTGTAGTTGTCCCCAGCACTGTCTCTTGGAGAGACACATTGGACGACATTGCAGACAGCTTGTCTCCAGTTCTGTCTCTAGCCTTATCTCCTCCTGCTGCTGACGGAATTCCCTGGATGGACCCTGGATCCAGTTCATCACTCTGCCCTGCCTGCACTGTTGGGTTCAGATGCTGCAGGATTGAGTCCTTCCTGGTGAGATGCTGCAGTCACCCATGGCTCATCCTCCTTCCCAGAGCAGCCCTGTGCTTGCTGCTTCCTGACCAGGTTATTAAATCCTCTGCACACTACCAGTTCTTCTTAATGATCTGTGTTATTCACTAATTCTCCTTTTTCGTTATGTCAAAAGGGTTGCTATTAGTTACCTTAGTTCGGATACACTGGATAATGATATTTCTTTCACATAGGTTACTTCAGTACTTTTATATATCTCTATATATGTTGGAAAGACCAAGTACTGTGTTTGTTCTACCTAGCAACGCTTTCATACCTTCCATGTTCCAGCAGCAATTTGGCAGTATTCAAGCAGGAGTCTAAAGACACTTCACGGTGCAGGAATTCTGCAAGAGCTAGACAGAACACAGCACAGCTGAAACTATTCAGTTGTCTTAAAAGCCTAGATGCTTCCTCTATGGCATTGCAGCCTCTTAAAATATGTAATAGTTCTAAAACTAAAGAGGAATAAAACTTGTTCGTGGTATTTTGACTTTCCTTTCTTCCTTTCACAGTGAATTTAGTACTACAAAAAGCTGACAAGCTCATAGCCCTGGAATTACAGTCCTCTGTCTCTTTAAAACAGGAATAGAATAGGCATTAATAGCACAAACTTTTGCCTCAGGCTGCTCTCTAACAATAGGTCTCATCCTGATTTAAATGGAACCACTTAAATGACTGAGGAGAGCGCTCAGGCTGTTGGGTTTGCATCACAGTGCTACTGGAATTACATAAACCTGGTCCCTGCAGCATCAGTAGCCCTAAATAATGTAAAATGTTTGCTGAATTGCCTGGTGCTCATAGGTAGGTATCAATTTTGGATCACTCAGCTTAAGTCTCATGGTTTAATTGCAAGATTTAAATAATGATAGCTTTGATAAGGGCTACACAAGACAGTTGGCAAAGGGAACATTTCTACGGCACCTATTTATTTCTAAGCAATTTTAGCTGTAAAAAAAGAAGATTTTAGTCAAATCCCTAAAACTTAGCAGGAATCTTGACTCAAAAGAAAGAAGTTGTAGTGCACAGACACCAGTCTCATTTCTGCCAGCCACCTGTAAGGAGGCAGACATTCTGTTTAGGTAACTATAACTGGGGAAAAAAAGAAAGAAAAAAAGGTTTGTTACTTGTACAACTACTTGTTACCTAGTTTAAAGTATAACTGGTATATTATTTCTACCCAAATATACTCACAGTGTGTTTTGATGGGCAACACGATGACAGAACTCAGGCTGCAAAAAAGCAGCTGACTATTAAAATGCTAAACTTGGAGTAACTGTCTGCTTGAAAGCTGGTTGAGATTCCCCAGCAGCCGCCTCAAGTGGAATTTCCATTCCTGCCACTCTGGCAGCACTCAAACCATCTGTATCTGTGCAAGAAATTCCTTACCTTGTATATTTACGTGTCAGAGCAATCGTTATTTATCTTATGCCTTCCAACTAAAACGACCAGAAAGTCTCTTTCCTTAATATTTCCCTATTTAGGGAAATTAGGTCTGTCTGAAACACTACTCTGTCTATTCTAAAATCCCCCTGAAAATTTTCTTCTGTCAACAGAAACATCAATTCACTTTAAAGGATAAGTTCAGAGAATAAGGGAAGAAGTCTATAGGACCTACACAAACCAATGAACAGTGCTAACACACCTTAATACTAACACATTAATATCCATTTGGAATCTCCTGCCCACAATTTGCACTATCACACATGCACAACAGCCTTTCACAGGCCTTCCTGTTATGTGGAGTGGTAAGAGACAACCCATCTCCAATTTCTTTAAGTTATTTTAGGCCTAGGTCTAAAATCAGTCACTGTCGTCATTCTACACAGGTCTCAGGGTCTTCCTCCTTCCCAGCGAACATATTGAAACTCACAGAAAAACAACAAAATAAACTTGTGTTTAATTCAAATTTACATCAACTTCTGCATAACTCCTATCTTCACACTGACTACTATGTTTTTTTTTCCTCTTTTTTTAATGCATAACTCAGGTTGTCTTCTTGGATATGGGATAGTACGACCTTGCTAAGAAACCTAAGCAAAACTATGTGATACCTGCTTTGATGTCTTCATCTGATGCTCTACTTTTAAGAAGAATTTTAACTTTCAAAAAAAACCCTGCTGGATGCAAACTCTCCTGCACAACAAAAAATAATACACTACTTAGCTGTTTGTTGAATACGGATTGTTTGAGAGTCCAGCACATCCATCACATAGAAAAATATCAGAAAATTGTATATGCTCCCTTTCTTAATGACTCCCATCATATGTATATATCTATGTATCTTCATGCCAGTTGGTACAGCAGTTTTTAAGTCTCAGAGAAAAATAATCAATCACATGAGTGAAGTGTTATAGCTAATACCTTCCCAAACTCAACCTATCTGGTGCTTGCTCAAATATCTATACTGAGATGGGGACTCAAAATGTAATGTGGACATTTATCTACTGTATCCCAGAAGTAAAGGAAAGGTTTGGCACATAAAAAAAAACCAACAGGTGCTTTAAACCTTAGATGAATCTGTTTGTACCATTTTGGCTATCAAATAGAGGTACAGAAAGGCAACTGCACACTCAGCAAGACTTCTCTATAAAGAAAGCTGCCAACACCAAAACATTCTTATCAGTTTGAAAGCTAAAGCAAAGTAAACACCCCTCAGTCCGTAGCTTATCTGATCTCAAGGATACTCTACCTGTGATTACTATGTTCTATATGATTATGATAATAAATGTTTGAGTTTTAAAGACTGCACACCTTAAATACCGTAACACACTCCTACCTCATTTGCCAAGTTGACAGCCTTCAGTGCCTTGTCAAGGTACAGATTGCAATCCCACTCCAAATAGGCAGTAGCTAATAATCGCAGCACTTTAGCCTGGAGAGAGGAAAAACAAACAAAAAAGGTTAAACTTCTGACCAAGAAGAAAAAAAATACATTAAGGGTTATCAAAAAAGCCTTAAAACTAAGGATATTAAAAATAAAATCTCTCTGAGTCAAAAAAATGCTTTTAAAGTCTTATTTATGCCTGGTACCAGACATATAAAGTGATTGCTCTATTCCAAAGCCTGAGCAGGAATGCTGGGTCCATTCTGAATGCCACAATCCAAACAGAATATGAATCAATCACAGTTAAAGGAGAGAGAAGAGTAATAAGGAAAATTAGAGATCTGGATTCTAATCTGTAATGGGTTTATAGAAAGGAGAGGCAAATAAAATCATCTCTATATCCACTGTGGGTAGCACTGGCAGTATTGGGCTTATGAACAAGACAGATAGATCTGCCAGAAATGACACAGCTCTAACAGCTGATGTCTTGAAAGAAGAGGGGGAAGGAAAGGAGACGTGAGCTCTAAGGGTCTGTTCCAGCCTTTCTTGTGTAACATAATCTCTGTGAAATACTGCAAACACACTTGCCACTTTGCCAGACTTCACAGCAGACAGTGCTGAAGAAAAGGCCAGAGAATCACTTGTCACGTTTCACAAAGTCAAGGCAGATGACGCAGTGAGGTCATGTCAACAAAAAGCTCCTACTATTCTGTTTCTTACCTGCATTTCTTTCCCAGTAGAATATTTCACATCCATCTTCCCAATTTCATAGCTCTGGCTATCAATGGTAAGGGAAAGACATCATTAATTTGGTTGACAAGGTAAATTCAGCCATTCTTCTCATATGTGCAACATTCCCACTTCACAGCCATTAGAAACCACTTAAATCACACACCCTGATCTCAGTGCTCATTTTCACTGGGGAACACAAGTTTACGCCTTATCTCAATCTTCCTATCAAAAACTGTACCTAATTACTGTCCTCAGCCTCTTAAGCTTCTTCTATTCAAGCATTTCAATAGGCTTTGTCATTTTTAACTAACTACGTTTTCTCACTTGCTATACAAGTATCATATACAAATTTTATATGAGCTGCCTCCTAGATTACTGCAAGTTGGTAGTAATCATAAACAGCCTGGGAATCATGATTCCTCTCTGATTGCCCCCTTTTTTCTCTCAAAGTTAAATTGCAGCATAGAAAATCACCTAAGAGAAAACAAGTCTGGATTTTGCAATTAAAAAGCTATTAAAAAAAAAACAGATTGACTGTTTATTTCCTAATCTAATACATCCTCAGTACAGAGAAATCTTAACCCACTAGATGGAGCTAAATCTCTTTGCCCAGAAAAAAAAATATTTGCAAATGTTCTTTTCCTCCTCAAATGCTGTCATGAGTCTGTCAGGACTCAATATTTAATTTTCCATAAGAACAGAATAAAAAGAACAACTTCTAAAGTTACAATTAATTTTAAGTACTTCTGCAAATCCTCTTCAATAATGTGTGTTACTATGAATGAGGATATTCTTTCTGATAACATAAATTATTCTTTCTGATAACATAAATTATCAGAATACCATGTCACTCATTTGGATCCTACCCAACTCATCCATGATTATTTCTTTTTCAACTTCAGATTTACTTGATATGCCCCAAAAAATCTGCAAATAATTGATATACTGTCAGTCTGCCAAAATAGACAGATTTTACTCATTTTGTTTTTTTTCTCTTAAACAAATCCCTTCAGAGCTTTAATTACTTCTGCTGCAATTTTCTGATTTAGTCAATCTACCTGGAGAAGATTTTTTAGAAGTCTATAAAGATCACTGGGAAGAAAATAAACACATTCACCAGGTTGTGCAACTGCTGGAACGTAGGGAAATGGGCAAGAGCAGCGGAGCAGAGAGAACTGCTGCTCAATCAGCTGCTCAAGGACCTGCTTTCGGTGAGTCACCTCCTTCTGGAGAAATCAAATAAGATCTAAATGAAATTTACTTAAAACTGGCCAGAAGGCTCCCTCTGCTCCTTTCTGAAGCTCTCAAATCCCTTCACTCTGGTATTATAAATGCCAAAAGAGCTGGGAACAGGTTCTTCCTAGAAGAATTCTCTTTGGAAGAAGTAATAAGTGAAAAAGGGGAGCAGTAAGGAAGAATCATGGGTATGATTTCCACATGAAAATAAAGCTTTCGTTCTAACAACCTGCTAAAAACCTATATGAAGGGCAGTTCTTCCTATATATGAACCTATATGAAGGGCATCAAGCAGCAGACTAAAGCAGATCCAAAAGAATTTTATCTAAACCAATATCACCAAGGTATGTACTTATTTAACCGACTTAGTTTAGGTAAATTCAGCATTCTCGTATCTACATTTTTCAATAAACCTCTATCCTCCTTTTTCCCCTCTTGTTTCACATGTATTTACATCTCAAAAGCCAGATTTTGTTTGCTTTTCACACTACCTGAGCCAAAAGGAGCTCTGTTCATATTTCTTCCCTTCATAGGTTTCCACACCAAAGTTGTAACAGAGGATTGATAGGTAACAGGTCTGCAATAGAGAGAGTCCTTCTTCTGTAATGATCTTGCAAAAACTTCTTTACATCTCTGGCATCTCCACCTCAGGTTCTTTAAAATGCTTTTACTTTACTGTTATCTTTCCAATCTGATCTTATATGAGAGTAATTTGAACATTAGGAAAATGGAATCACATTCTTCTGCAGGAAAGTGATGCAACATTAACCAACCTCTCCAGGACACATATGCAGCAGTGGAATTCTATACACATTATATGGACTAAATCCTCAATAAATTAGATTGAAAGCACTGAACTGTTAAATACAAATCATAAAAATTACAGAAAAGCTGGACAGTCTGAAAAAAAAAAAGGGTACTAAAATTTATTTTTGAAAAAATAAGACACCCAAAGGCCTGCCTGTCATACAAACACCAAAAAACTAATTTTTAGAGTGTTAACAAAAACAATTATACCTCTTCCACATGAGGCTCTTTCCCAGCATGTCTCTGCTGGATTAAAAAGAGATCTTCTGTATTACAACTTCAGGAGAACATGGGTTCTTGGTTACTTAGAGCACTTTTCTCTCTGCTTTATCAGCCCCTTTATAGTGTCTGTTCATAACAACTTGTCTTTCCACTGATAAGATTTGCCACTGTCATAACAGTTGGCCAAAGAGGAGATTGAAAAGTTACTCTGAATGCTAATTGGCTGGTGATATTTTACATCCATTTGCATCCATAAAAGCTGCTTCTCATGGCAAACTAAGGTTAGAATTTCAAACCTCCAGGCAAAAATGAGACATACAATATTTTGCCTCAAATAAACTTATTTCAGACCTTACTGTAGTTTAAAGACAGAAGTCCAAGCTCACTATGCATAAACAATAAAATAATCCACGCAGAGGTGAAACTCTTGAAACTCCTATTTTTCCAATGTTTACCTGTAAACTCAGAGTGTTTCTCAGTGCACTGAGAGGGCTGCATGTAAAATATGTGTATAACAACACAGCAGGTATACAGTGGCATAGCTCATTAGTGACAAGATAGAAAGAAATATGCCAAATAAAATGAACTCTGAAAAAAACCTACTGTTTCATGCAATATTTTAGCATAAAACAGAAAAAAAAAGACAGAAGAGATATACAAAGAATTCTCAAATATTTTTTGAAGATTTCCATTATACGTGTGTCTTTAATAGAAAGAGAAGAAAAGAGTTTTTCAAATTTTGAAAGACACACAAAGGATGATTTCACTAACCTCTTTTGGCAACCTCATCAACATATCTTTGCAGCGCTGCACACACGTCACTGCTTTTTGAGAATCTCCTTGAGCGACTGCCTAAGAAAGCAGAACATGTCAATAAGCTGTTAATGAACAATCGATCTTAGAAATCCATTAACATGCTGATTCTCCACAAAAAGGATTTTGGCCTTTCAAGGAAAATATGTCATGGAACACACAAATTCCAGATCTTATGATTCTAAACCAAATTCTCCCACTATTAAACGCGTTTATATGTAAAGACCAGTATGTGTAAGTTCATGGGGCAGAGGGTAAGTATGTCTAGAAAGACCTTCATCTCACAGCACGCAACCTTTGATTTTATCATTTTGCAGGATCAAGAAAGTTGTTTTAAATTACAGAAGACTTGGCTTTTCATACCTGCTCGCTAGATATTAACCTCAACTGCCTACAGTCATGATGAATCCTGCATTCATGTACTTGTCGGTCAGTCAGTCTGCCCACAAAAACCAGCTAAGCTGATGAGCATTCTCCAAAGACCATTCTTGTTCTGTGTATTACCCTACTGCACATATACAGGGACCCTTGCTCTAAATCTATCTTATCTATGGCTCCTTCTTCAGTCAAGCACAGACCACCTTTGGAACTGACATGTTTATGATTCAGAAAGGCAGCTGTTTGTTTCATAAACACCCATGCTAGTCAAATCACAGGGCAACAAATCTGAACTAGAAGATAGGAACAACACAGCAGAAATGATTGCGATGAATTAGGCAAATTAAAAATTATTAAATTATTGCAACATCGAATGCAAACATCAGATCTGAGATCTTAGATATATGTTAAGGAAATATATCCTTCAGCAAGTCTTCAACGCCAAGCATTCACAGGTCTAATTACTGGGTCAGAGTTCCCTACTGTGCTCCTTATGACTTACAAAGAAAGTTAAGAAAAAAAATCTTACTGATTCAGCCTGATAGGAGAGCACTTTGAAGAGGTCCTTCTCCACATCAGCTTTGTGCACATGAATATCTGCCTCATCATTACTCCTCTTAAGCAACTTTGCATACAGTTTTTCTATACTCTGGAAAACACAGACCAAGCATCACTCCTGGAACGTACAAAGAGGTGTGTGTTTAAGAAACTGAAACCAGAAAATAACTTACTCCCATGGCAATCTCTAGAAATCCATCAGCAAGTTCAGCTTTTCCTATATCTATCCATCCTTTCCCAGTTTTCATAGACATCTGGAGGAGAAAATGATATGTATTTTGTGAAAAGTAACTTCTCAAAAAAAGGCAGTGTCAGATGTCATGTTGGTGAGGCACAAATCCAATGCAGGAGAGGAGTATTTCAGCTCTCCAGCTTGTGCCATGTGCCCTTCACATTTGAGTGAAGGCCTGTGCATTCGGATGCATCATGTAGGACTTAAAAATTTCCTTCAATATGATACTGAAATAGATGAATCTTGTAACATTTTGTTACACCATGTTACAATGCATGATTTGCAAATCCATAATTGCACTAGCTCAGCAAAGTACACCTTTGATAGCATGGGCCCACCTTCAGTATGGATACCCTCTTAATTACAGCCCTATTTCCCTCATCTTCCTAAACCATTTTAACAGGTTTTGAAGATTTCCCTTGATAATCCTCTATTTCCCCTGCTCACTTGTCACTATTGCTCTTACCAAAATCTGTCTTCGAATAGTTCCCTCCGGAGGATCGGTGCCTTCACACAGGCACACCAGTCTGCAGGCAACAAATCTCACTGAAATCACAAAAGATTAAAAAATCAAAAGCTTCAGGAGTCGAAGTACTCAGTGAGTTTTAACCAAGCTGCTTAAACTCTTCCTTAAGCACTAAAGGGGGAAAAAACCTCTTTAAAATGCCTAATAATCTCTGGAGAGAAAGTTTAAGTGGAAGACACTATTCAAAGACTTAATTGCATTGCAGGTGCTGACAGTAACATATCTTGAGCCTCAAAACAGCCTTCAGCAAAATAGGGAAATCAAGATTAATAACCCTCACATTTTTAAAGTAAAAGGCAGAAGTATTTTCAGGCCTTCATTAACATCAGCGATACAAAAAATACCATTTAATATACTTAAAATAGCCTCTCCCTGGGCCTTCAGCTGTGATATAAGATCTGAGAACATTACACTATACAACAATTATTACTTATTTTGTGTAAACTTATCCTTTTCCCTTTACCTGACAATTTTTCCCCTATAGATTATACATAATTTCAACAACCCCTCAAGACAAAAACGTAGGCCAAATATTTTATCCTGCAGATCTATCTAAAGAACAGGATGAGGAAAAAGATGAAAAGCTCATTTCCACTTCTCCCCAGGCTCTCCTGGTTCTAGGCAAAGATATTAGCTGTGTGCTGGGCTAAAGCAAAGCAGGAAAAAGAGAATTTAAAGATTTGTGTGTAATTATTGATGAGATTGCTTCTTTAAAGTAACTGTCTTGCTCTATATCAATTACGTGACTTACAATCTAAAATTTTAGATTAAAAAATGCACTGGAAATCAAATTACATCTTCCTTTGGTCCTGTTTTTATTATGTTTTGGCACAAAAATGAGGAGTGATAAGCATTCCTGCTCTGCATCTGTAACAAGATCATTATTACACCAAATTGAGCCTTTCCGAGCTGTTTTATGTAAGTCTACCCATACCGTTTGCCTATCTATGCCTCATCTGAAAAAATCCAAACAAATCTACAATATTATCCACGTAGCTGTCAGCAGTTTCTCCTCTTCACACCTCAGCACACAGAACCCTATAGGAAGATCCAGAACACATACATACGTTTAGCCCTTTGCTCATCACTGATGACAGAACCCGAGTGCTTGGTCACTGCCCAGTTCCACAGGTTTATGGCGCTCTCCTCGACCT
>JAUBOD010001125.1:56856-67425 GCA_032353885.1 Nothura maculosa | reverse complement strand
AGAAGTTCCCCCTCACCTGCAGATGGAACCTCTTGTGCTTCAGCTGCACCCATTCCCCCTTGTCCTATCACTGGCCAAGTTGCCTAAAGGGAATCATTTATGTAGAAAATGCTGCTTTTACAAACAGATTCCACCTGGATATGGTTTGGAGAGGGGTGGTGGAACACAGTGCGGGATTGTGGAAACTTCCAGGGTGTTTCTGCTTTCGGAAAGCAAGTAGCTGCTGCTGATGTGCCCTGTTGCTTGTGCTCGTGTCCACTTGCTCTGCTCTTGTCTGTGTGCAGGACGGCATGCTGGACCGCCACGAGTTCCTGACGTGGGTCCTGGAGTGCTTCGAGAAGATCCGCTCGGGAGAAGATGAATTCCTGAAAATGCTCCTGCCCCTGCTGCTGCGGGTGAGCCCAGCTTGTCCGTCTGGCTTGAGGAGAGCACCGACTTCCTCTGCTCGCAGTCCCCTCCCTGCTGCCTAAGGGATGATGAGCTATATTGCTGTGATAACACTAGGGAGTGACCTTCTATTTGACTGTCATTTGGCAGCTAATGCAAGGAAGTCTTTGTCCTGATGTCCTCTCTTTTTCTGTTTGTTTTTTTTGGTCTGTTTTCTTTTTTTACTTTTTCTCCTTTTTTTCCCCTCGTTCCTTACCATATTTTTCTACTGTAAGCCTGATAATCCCTGCCCTAGCTGTGATAGTGAGTTTCTTGGGATTCATTGCCCACTCCTGCAGGGAAATGCCTTTTCTTTCCTTCTGTCTGTCACAACGTATTCCAGCCAGGGCTTCCAAGCCCAGGGAAAACTGCATGTGGGTAGATGGAGGTGCATGAAGTCCCTGCAGAGCATTTGGAGAGTTTCTCTGGTGCTCGGTAGCCAAAGATTGACAATTTTGCCAAGGAACTTTGTGTGGAAGTAACTACAAGGCAGTGCTGCAGAACACAGGCCATGGGAGGGTCGGAGGTTTCTCCCGTGTTCCTCCTAACCGGGATATTTGTCCCTCTTTCCCTGCAGTATTCCGGAGAGTTCGTGCAGTCTGCCTACCTGTCCAGGCGCCTGGCCTACTTCTGCACCCGCCGGCTCGCTCTGCAGCTGGATGGGGCTGGCGGGCACCCCCCCCACATCCTGGCCACACAGCCCGGGAATGCTCTTCCTTCCACTCCCACCCCTCAGCCAGCTGCTGGGAATCCTCCCCCCAGCCCCTTCAGTGACTTGTTGCAGTGCCCTCAGCACCGGCCCGTGGTCTATGGGCTCAGCTGCATCCTCCAGGTAGGCTTGAACACCCCTTGGCATCAGCAGAGGTGCCCAGGATGGGTTATGTTTTGTGCCACCACAGAGAAATCATTAAATGCTGAATGAAGAACTTCCCAAGAAGGAAAATCTCCAGGCATGACAATAATAACTCTTAGTTGAGGTGCTCCAGTGCTATGGTAGTGCCTGTAACTGACCTATACATGAGGAAAATGACTCGAGTGGACTGAATGTTGTCCTGGGAAAAGGGTGCCAATGAATTAAAGGTGTTGGGGTTAATGATTACGTGTGGCGAGGTCTGGGAAGCTCAACCATGGCTTGGATGCCTTGGGAAGTCTTGCAGGAGAGGAAATGAAAGGGATGTTTCATTTACTGGTTTGTATTTTGACAACTGGTTGTCATTTAGGGAAAGGAGTTGTGGTAGAGGCGAGAGATGCTTTGGATTTATTGATTTTAATGCTGTTTGTGTGGGCTTGCTTCTGGAGTGGCAGCAGATTATGGAAAGGATTGACTCCAAACGCTTTAGGATCAGACTTCCAGCAGAGTCACACATGGAGTGGAAAGACAAGGTCACAGATGTCTTATTGAGAAGAAATGTACTATTGTGTCCCTGTGGAACTCAGCCCTTCCAGTATTTTGTGTCAAAGGGAGATAGATGGGCTCTATTTTAATGGGTTTGTTCATGGTTGTGCCTCTTTCTCCATGAAGAGTGACCAGGTCAGGTGCATCCCTTCCTGGGAAGCAGTTGGCTAGAGTTAGGAATCTGTCTGCAAGAGCCTAGAGATAAGGGGTTAAGGGGGATGTTAAATAGAACCTCTTATGTTTTTGTTAAGTCTTCCATAGTCACTTCCAGATTTAAAGACTTTTCTGGTTTCTGTGTGATGAAGCATGGCTTTGGAATATAAAAAACACCTTTGTTTGGAATCTAGGGGGGATCTGGGGTGCTTACTTTTGGGAAGAGATGCAGGCAAATACACCTCAAAGACTCAGCTGACTTGGGGGCTGCATACAACCCAGTTAAGAAGTTGGGTCAATGATGGTCTGGTCTTTTTAGCATATATCAGAAGAAAACTTTTGATCTGTGGATTTTCCAGCCTGCAAATAGTACATAAGGCTTAAGACAAACAAGAACTAATAGTTGGAAGATGGAGCTGGGTAGAGTCAGGCTGGAAGAACAGAGGCATTTCTGGGATCGTGCCGAATTTACCCAAAATGTTAGAGATGTTGTGAGCTCTTTGATTTGAAGTGCTTAGAGCAGCCTGGATTGCCTGGCTCCAGATCTGCCTCCTCGTGAGTGAGGAGCTTGTGGGGTGTTTCCTAGGAATTGTTAGCAAAGTTATTTGTGTTTATGTGGGTGTCTGTACGAGATCATGAAATAATGAAAGACACCTGTAATAGTATTGTTATTATAATCACCATAATCATTATCCATAATCATGGTAATTATTGAAGAATGTAATGAGATTGGAGCTGTTGACTCATGTATTTCTCTCATGCTTTACTCTTGGTGAATGTCATAAATTAGTGGTGAAAATGCTGCACCTGGCCCAGGAGGATGGAGAGTGCCCTGTAGGAAATACAGACACCCTAGAAGGAGCAGGGAACCCAGCAGCAGCATGTGGCTGCCTTTGAGTAACCTAGAACTCTAGGTTTGAGTAACCTAGAACTCTTCTTGGCTTCATATTTAGGCCAAGAAATTTAATCCAGCAAAAATACTAATTTATTCCTTTCAATCCTGGTGTGATCTTTAGCCCAAAGACTTGTTTAGAGCTTGACAAGTACATCAATCTGCACCAGTATTTCCTTTTCTGGGGAAATTTGTCTCTGGACAGCAGGATAGAGTAAGAAGTCACCTAACTTTGAGTGCTTTGACCTGGATTTGCTCAGTGATACTGGTTTTTCTGTCTGCTACAGAGTATAATTCTGTGTTGCCCGAGTGCCCTGGTGTGGCACTACTCACTGACCGACAGCAGGATCAAGACGGGCTCTCCGCTGGACCACCTGCCCATAGCCCCGTCCAACTTGCCCATGCCAGGGGGCAATTCAGCCTTTACACAGCAGGTGAGCAGCCTCCGGGAAAGGTGGCCCAGGGTATTAGCTGTGGCTTAGTTCATCCAGCATTTGCTTTTCATGCTGTGTGGGGAGCATAGCCAGAGATGCCATCTCACTCCTGAGGAGTTAACTGCTCCCTTTCTACTCTATACAAGATAATGGTGTCCTGGAAGATGGACAAAATCTAACGCTGAGTAGGTCTCCTGTGATGCTCTTTCTCTTCTTTCTTCCCCAGCACTTCTAAGGCATCTTGTTGTAGGTTTATGCCAGTCTTTTCCTTTCTAGGTTCGGGCAAAGCTCCGTGAAATTGAGCAGCAGATCAAGGAACGTGGCCAGGCTGTGGAGGTGCGCTGGTCATTTGACAAGTGTCAGGAAACCACAGCAGGTAACTTGCTAAAACTTCTCTCTCCTGTTCTGTGTATTCCCTAGGAAAGAAAGCAAACAGTGGCCAGGTGGGAACTGTTTTTTACAGTTTGCTGGTGTTCAGTTTATTGTCAACAGTGAAGAGGACCAAATAACTCTTTATTTTTTGTCTTAGCGCCAAATCTTGCATGAGTCAACTACTCTCAACATAGTAGGAATATCTATCACTGGAAACTTGAAATGTGTACCAGAAAACTAGAGAGTCCTGTGTACTTGCCATACTCCTATACTTTCCCCTAGTATCTGTTACTGGCCACTGTTTAAGTCGGGATGTTAAGCTAGATGGGGGATACTAAGTTAGATACTGGGCTTATTTGAGCAGTACAGCTTTCTGGGAGCTCTTTTAGACTGTTTCCTGAGCCATGAGCTCATCAAAGCTTTTACCTTTCTCTTTGTTCTGTTTTAGGTTTCACTATTGGCCGTGTCTTGCACACTTTAGAAGTTCTGGACAGTCACAGCTTTGAAAGATCCGACTTCAGCAATTCTTTGGATTCCTTATATAACAGGATATTTGGGCTGGGGCCAACCAAAGACAGTCATGAGGTGCCTTGGCCATTGCTACGGGGTCCTGGTCATGGGTAGTGGCTACTTTCTGGTTTATGTTCCATGATTCCTGTCCTGTATCCACAAAGGGCTGCCAAGCTAGTGGCCTCTGACCAAGATACATGATCACCACTGAAAAAGATCTTGTGCAGCCTTAAGTTAGCACTAGTCTGAGCTTCTGCTAACAAATGTGTTTAGGCTTGAGGTAATGCACACAGCTGGCTGAGGAGTCTCCTTACAGAAGGCATGAGTCCAGATAGCAGATTGATGGTAAAGACATGCTGTGTGTCTGGGAACAGTAAATGCTGCCCTTGCCAGATTTGGGGCTGGCAGCTGCTTCCTGGCAGCCTCTGAGCTCGTGAGTTCTTAGCTTGACACAGTTGTGATGTGCAAGACCTCAGTTACTGCGTGGGTTCCTGGAGACAAGCTGCAAGACGGGTAATTTCCATATTGGGTATAATACTGTCAAGAAACTGTGCTCCCATTTGTGCTAAGATTAGCAACCCATAGATGTGTTGCCGAAAGTGATGGAATTTGTGAGGAAATAGCAGCTTGGAGATTGTCTAGGGGCTCACCCCATGTTCCAAAGTGGAGTGTCTTTGCAAAGTAGTAAAAGCAGGAGGGTTCTACTTTGGCATCTCTCCTCCACAATAGTAAGGGAGGGGACCTAGCAGGCTTCAGTAGGGCCTAAGCTGAGGCCTTGGGGCCACGCAGCTCTTTTATTCGACCCAGTCTCACTGTTGTGCTTGTTGTGACCAGATCTCCCCGGACGATGACGCGGTGGTGGCCTTGCTGTGTGAATGGGCTGTGAGCTACAAGCGCTCCGGGCGCCACAGGGCCATGGTCGTGGCCAAGCTGCTGGAGAAGCGGCAGGCAGAGATAGAAGCTGAGGTAAGTCCTTCATCCTGAGGGAAGCCAGGCTTAGTTCATGGAAATCTCTGGCTGATGATGAGTTTTCCACAAGTGCAAGATATGAAGATAGTCTTGCGAGCATGAACTTTTTTTTCCTTTTTTCCAGAGGTGTGGGGACTCGGAAGTTGTGGATGAGAAGGGTTCCATCTCCTCAGGCTCCCTCTCGGCGGCCAGTGCTCCTGTCTTTCAGGATGTCCTTATGCAGTTCCTCGACACTCAAGCTCCTATGCTAAGTATGTGATAAGAACCTCTGGCCTCCCAGTTTCCCTCTGGCATTGCCTATCCTGCAAAATTCTGGGCTTGCATGCTGTTATTTTATAGTATAAGTCTGGTTTGTACCCAGATTCTCTTTCTGGCTTCCTTACAATACAGACCAAACCTTGGAGAGTGAGGGAAAGTAGCTTGAAGGGTTGGATGACTGGAAGGGAATGCAGAAATGTCCTTGTTCAGAGGATGTTGGCCAGGAATAAATGAATATAACTTGGGAATTAATTCCAGCTGAAAACTGGAAGGTGTTTTCTAACTAGTAAGGGACAAAGCTTTGAAATAGCCTCTCAGTGGATGTACTACAAACAAATTAAGGGAGAGAGGTTACAGTTAATAGTGCTGAGGGGCTGTGTTTGCACACTCAGGAACAGCCTTTCTAGTCTAAAGTCCTGTTCTCTGGCTCCTGAGACTATCTAGCAAACTGCTGACTTATTTACTTACTGCCTGATCAAGCTGAGCTTTCAGCCTCTGCCCTGGATTTACTCTCAGAATTGCATATCAGACATTCTTATCATATTGAGATCTCCAGAAGCACCTTCTCTGGTTATAGATGAGGTGTCTGGTGAGGCTTGGTGTTACAGAGGAGCTTTAATAATACAGCCTGTGCTGCTCATCCAGCTGATCCTGCAAAGGAAAACGAGAAGGTGGAGTTCTTCAACCTGGTGCTGCTCTTCTGTGAATTAATCCGGCACGATGTCTTCTCTCACAACATCTACATGTGCACGCTCATCTCCCGGGGTGACCTGGCCATGGATGCCCATGGTCCTCGCCCGCCCTCTCCCTTCGATGACCCTGCTGAGGAGCATGACAGGAAGGAGACGGAGGGGAACAGTGGCATCAAGCTGGAGGTGAGAGCACAAGCACCACATATCCCTCCGAGGGGACCTCCTTGAGCGGAGCTTTCCCCTTCTTGCCAGCTTTGCAGCCTTATTTTACTATTACTTGCCAGAGGATATATGAGAGATTCTTAGTTTTTCTTTCTTCAGGCTATTTCCTAGCATTTAGGTTAAAAGATTACGTTCTAAATAGTGGGAAATGGTCTGCAGAATGTAAAGGAATAGATGGATCCAGTTGGGTGTCCCTTGCCAGGTCTGATGGGTGTCAGTGTAAAGGGATGCACTCTCTGCAGCATGGAAGTGGAGCGCTCTAGTAAAGGGATCCTGTCCTGTTCCCTGGTGTGTCACTGGGACATAAAAAGCTGCCCTCCTTGTTCCCAGGACACAGGTCTTTCCGAGTCCATGGACATCGACCACAACTCCAGCGTGCTTTTCGATGACATGGAGAAGACAGACTTTTCGGTATGTCCCTTTCTCCTACGTAGTACTCAGTAAGAAGGTCAGTATGTCCAGGGGCTTCTGTGAGAGCCCTTGCTGTCTGCAGAGAGCCAGTGTGCTGGATGTGGCTGCATCTGAAGGGAGCTGATGCAACTAGAAGGTCCATGTAACCTGGTTCTGCACATTGGGGCCCATCAGAGAAGAGGTCAGTCATTCCTAGGACCTCCTGCCTGGTGGCCGCTGCAGTCCTTGGGCTTGGTTGTCCTTGGTGGATTCAGCTGCTTGGGAGGGGGGAGGAAATGGGTGACCTTGGTCATGCCAGGAGAGTGACCATGACCAAATGTTAATGGTAGTAAAATTCTTGATGAAATGGAGAGTCAAACATCTCCTGCCATCATACTGCATAACCTCTTGCGATTCCTTGCTTTGGCTGTTTGTAAGTGTGTTCTCAAGCATTGTTCATGGTGGCAAGATGCTTGAAAGCATTTGCAAACCATGCAAAAATAATGTGTGGTCATCCAAAATCCCTGAGTACTTAATGTCTTCTAGCTGTTTCTGTACTTTCAAGGTACACATGACCTTACTGCGATATTCAAAACTCTGTTGCTTTCATAGGATCATAACTCGTTTTGTGAAAAACTCCCAAATGCTAATGGTTATTTATTTCCCTTTATTTTTAGCTCATTATAGAAGGTGAACCTGAAACTGAAATGTAATGGGTGTCTGTAATACATTACCTTGTCCAGTGCTTATAGTGCTTTAGGCCTGAGCAGATGCAGCCTCCTTCAACCACCTTCCATGCATGCGTGCCCTGTTCCATAACTGCTGGTCTTGTTCTTACATCTCCCTAGATGTTTTCTCCTCCAATGCATTGTGAATCTAAAGCCAGCCCTTCCCCTGAGAAGCCAGATCCCGAGAAGGAAGCAAAGCCTTTGCTGAAGGAGAAGTGTGCGGAGGGAATGCTGGCC
This sequence comes from Nothura maculosa, assembly GCA_032353885.1. Classification (NCBI taxonomy): domain Eukaryota; kingdom Metazoa; phylum Chordata; class Aves; order Tinamiformes; family Tinamidae; genus Nothura; species Nothura maculosa. The sequence continues at coordinate 59,746 of JAUBOD010001125.1, read as the reverse complement.
TCGCTGTACGAGCAGCCTCGGCACATCCAGTACGCGACGCACTTTCCTATTCCTCAGGTACGAGACCTGCCTCTAACCCCCTTGCTGCTGCCTCGTGCTCCTGTCCTGAAGCACTGCTTTAGGCATGAGCTTCACTGAGCAGAACTCAACCTCGTGCCCTTTTGTCCCAGTTCTGGTGGGTAAGGAGCACAATCCTGCTTTCCTGCCCTGCTGCGGGAGAGTAACCTGCTTGAGATGTTGCTTATTCCCAGAGCAACCTTTGCCAGGAAGCTTTCTATTGCTTTTAAAAGCTGTGGATGTGAAATGAAATTAAGCCATCCAGCCTGGTAGTTACTAATGCGATTGTCTCTCTTGTTTCCTCAGGAGGAATCATGCAGTCACGAATGTAACCAACGGCTGGTAGTTCTGTTTGGGGTTGGAAAACAGCGGGATGATGCTCGGCATACGATCAAGAAAATAACCAAAGATATCCTGAAAGTTTTAAACAGAAAGAGCACTGCAGAGACAGGTTAGTAGAGCTTGAGCCTCTCCTGTCTGACAAAAAAGCACCCTTCCAGTTGGCCGACTCCTTTGTCTTACAGTGAAAGGATTTTATATAATCTACCATGCCTGGTAAGCCCTATTAGTCACTGAGAGTCTGAAATGACCCTCTGTTCTCAACCATCCTGAGCAGCTACTAAGGCTTGGTTTCCTGCTAACAATATCCAGCTAATTGAGCTCGCCTTCTTCACAAGAGGATTAAGGCATATCAAGTTCAGAGAGAGACCCAGTCTAAAACTTGTTGTTTTCAGACTGTTCTTGCAGTGAGACCATTGTACAGAGCAAGAGAACTTGCTGTATGTTAGACAAAGACTTTGATTAAATGTAGCATGTTGTGATGCTTGTGGCACACACTAAAGACATAGCATATAAGACTTGGATAGCTGTGCCAAAAACATGGACAATCTCTATTTTCCATCAGCAGAGGTTAGTTCCATTTTTTTAAATTATTATTATTATTATTAACTCCTTTTCAGTGTTTTTCCTGGAAAAGCAGCTTGAAACTTGGTAGCAAGATAATCCTTTAAAACAGGAGATGCTCTGGTCAAAAAGCCCTGAAGTTCTAGGGCTGAATGCATCTCAACTAGAACATCTAGCTTTATTAGGGAGGCCATAGAAATCTGAAAAAGAATGTAGCTCTCCTCTAGGGAACAGCTTTACTTGCATTAAAATAGATGTTAATGTGACATTCCCAAGTTAGAAATTTCTTCCTAGGTGGTTGATTGATGTGAATTCAAGATGGTGCTTATTTGTCTTAAGGACTGTATTTGGGCTCTGTGACTACGTGGCATGACAGGAGATGGTGCTGTTGAAGGCTTGGCAGATGCTGGTGACTAATTTCTAGCCATCTCGCGGCGAGCAAGCTAGTCTAATACTGTTTCTGACCTCCCCAACTTTGGCAGGTGGGGAGGAAGGCCAGAAGAGGAAGAAGAGCAAGCCAGAAGCATTCCCAACAGCTGAAGATATCTTTGCTAAGTTTCAGCACCTTTCTCACTTTGATCAGCACCAAGTCACATCTCAGGTAGGAGGTTCTCCAGAATGCCCTTCTCCTTGGGCCTTGACTATGTCGTTTTGCAGCTTCCTGAAGGGAAAAGGCCTGAGCTTCTATAGGGATAGTTATGACCATGTATCTTCTTGCACTTGTAGGTATCTCGCAATGTCTTGGAACAAATCACCAGCTTTGCCTTGGGCATGTCATACCACCTGCCTCTGGTGCAGCACGTGCAGTTCATCTTTGACTTGATGGAGTATTCGCTCAATATCAGTGGTCTCATCGACTTTGCCATCCAGGTAAGCGTGTAGTGCCCAGGCCCTTCCTGGGATGGGTTCACCAGCCTGAAAGGCAGGAGCGCTGCCGGAGCAGGGATCACTGGTGGCTCTGACCTGTGTCATGAAAGCAGTCAGATTGGGTGGTCACATTAGGTGGATGCTGCTAGTTGTAGATGGTTTGTGGTAGTAGTCCTAGGCATCTTGGTCTGAGGATTATATTTTGCAGAGGCTTAAGGTTGCCTTTAGAGGACTTGCTTTGCAGCTCTGTCCTTGGCTGCAGCAGGGCCTTGTTTTGAGCAAGAAGGGGGTCATCTGTCTCTGGTGACTCCTCCATGTCCCTATCCTGGAAGGATGCTTGGCAGGTGGCAGTGCAGGCTGCGCTCTGGATCCTGCTAAAACTGTTGCCATTTCTGGCTGTGCTAGATGTCTACTGGAACCTCGCCATGGGTGCTGATAGAATTGAAGATATTACCTTGAAAAGCGTGATTTTTGAGTAAGGACATAAACACCAAACAAACTACCTGCTGCCCTATGGCCCCAATCCTAATCTGCCTCTGGCAGGCGTTTTGTGCTGCCTGTGTGAGACCTTGTGCCTAAGTATTGAGTGTTGCCTGTTCCAGGGGTACATATATAGGCAAAAGCACCGACCAGACCTTGCTCTGGCGGGTCCTGTAGGCTGTGGGTACGCTCCTATAGGCTGTGGGTACGGTGTGCCTGCTCCATTTCTGACCTTCCCTTACCCCTGTGGCTGTTGAAGGGTTTTTCTGTCCTTGGGTGCAGTTGCTGAATGAGCTGAGCGTGGTGGAGGCAGAACTGCTGCTGAAATCCTCCGACCTCGTTGGCAGCTACACCACCAGCCTGTGCCTGTGCATCGTGGCCGTGCTGCGGCACTACCACTCCTGCCTTATCCTGAACCAGGACCAGATGGCTCAGGTCTTTGAAGGGTAAGGGAGGCTTCTCCTCACCGTGCGGAAAGAAATACAGGGTCTGTTTGGGATTTGTAAGGGGCAGGGATGTGTCCCAAAAGGCAGCAGTTTTGTGCCTGAAGATTCACCTTGCAGAATCCCAGGGGAATGGGGTA
>JAUBOD010001125.1:42041-56756 GCA_032353885.1 Nothura maculosa | reverse complement strand
TTTTTTGTCTCTCTGCAGGCTGTGTGGGGTGGTGAAACATGGCATGAACCGTTCAGATGGCTCCTCAGCAGAGCGCTGTATCCTGGCCTATCTCTACGACCTGTATACCTCCTGCAGTCACCTCAAAAGTAAATTTGGGGAGCTCTTCAGGTGAGTCTGTGGGTGCTGACCAGTAGGATACATTGGCTTAAGTTTTGCTTGTGGTCTTGTTTGAGATTATTCCTGAAATCCTCTCAATGGGGAACTGAAATCTTGGGACTAGTCCCTGTTTCGTAGGCAGTAGAGAGCTGATGTTGTACCATGTTAGCTGTTAGATCTTCAACTAGTCTTTGGTAAATTGCCTTCAGTCCTTTGCTCCCCACCAGGTTTGCTCCTGTCCTACTCTTAGAAGATAAAATAGAGAGGTCTGATCCTGCCAAATGGCTGCATTTCAGTCCAGGCCTTGGCTGATGAGGGGCATGTTGTGAGGGTTGTTTTCAGCTCTTGTTCAGCTCTCAAAATCCTTTGAACTGCTATTGAACCTGCTCTGCTTGGTTCTGGGTTTGCTCTCCTGCCACTGTGTTCTTTGGAAAGGAATGGAGAGCAGAACAGAGAGCATCATTATGGAGCCATAGAATTGAGGTGCAGCTCTTGTTGCAACTCTTGTGATTTGAGGTTCCTTGTCCCCCAAAGCATTGTGGAGCTGGGAAGGTCTACAGGAGGCTGAGTAGATGCATAACCAGAGGTCTGGGGTGGCTCATTTGAGGTCTATGCCTCATAGAGTGGATCTACCCTCATGAAGGAGAGACCTTGAAGGTATTTGTCAGAAGTTGATAAATCCTGATTCCTATGGAAAATGGACTGGATGTCTGTGTGCCCCACAAAACCAATGTGAAGAATTATGAATAGAAAGTAAATGTTAGATTCAGAACAAAAGGAAATCCTGCTTTGAGTTATGCTATGGAATGAATTTCACAGCTTGAGCTTAGTCTACTGCATACACAAAGTAGATAGGTAGACAAATTCATGGGAAGAAAGTCCACTGAGGAGAGCATCACCTCATGCTCTGAAGGTGTCTGAGGCAGTTGGCTAGGGTGGCAAGAATACTGGGACAGTGTCGTCACATGTCACAAATTCTTTTTGGGGCATTCACTATTTTAACACCAAAGACTGAGCTCAGGGGTGTCAACTTCCAGATGCTTCCACAGCAGAGATCCAGCCTCCCTCTTCTGGGGGGAAGCTTTGTGGTGCAAACTGATCTTAAGTCTCCGCATATGCTTGCCCTGGGCTGGGCTTATCTTGGCAGCATTGCTTTGCTGACATCACTGGAGACATGTCTATTGTGCTCCTGATTTTTCTGTCCTCTCTCGTTCAGTGACTTCTGCTCTAAGGTGAAGAACACGATCTACTGCAACGTGGAGCCGTCCGACTCCAACATGCTGTGGGAACCCGAGTTCATGATCGACACCATTGAGAACCCGTCTGCACTTAACTTCACATACACCAACCTGGGCAAGAGCCTCAATGAGAACCCAGCCAACCGCTACAGCTTTGTGTGCAACGCGCTCATGCACGTGTGTGTGGGACACCACGACCCAGACAGGTGAGAGGGAAAAACCTGGAGTTTCACAGGGACAAAATCCTTAGGGAAGCCAGTAGCCCATGCTTGGCCTTTCAGGAAGTCAAAGTTGGGACCCTTCCAGAACTATTGCCCCTGTATGTGTCTAAAAAACTTCTCATCAGCTCCCTTTGTTATTTATTTGATTCTTTTGATACAGGGTGAACGACATTGCTATCCTGTGTGCTGAGCTGACTGGCTACTGCAAGTCCCTGAGCGCCGAGTGGCTGGGTGTGCTCAAAGCCCTGTGCTGCTCCTCCAACAACGGCACCTGCGGCTTCAACGACCTCCTCTGCAATGTGGATGCAAGTGCAGATGTGTCAGAGGGGAAGAGTCGGAGTGGAGGGATCCCTTGGGAGGAAACAGAGCTGAACAAGGGCTAGGACTTTGGATTCTGAGAGGGGATGCTTTGAGTATTGGGGCTGCCTTTTGGTGTTGTTGCCCCTGTAGATGTTGACCCAGGGTTGTGACTGCCTTGTCCCCCAGCTCCTAGTTAAGTTGGTGGCAGGAATGAGGCAGAGGCTGTTGTGATCACTGACTTATCTCTCCTCTTCCAGGTCAGTGATTTATCCTTCCATGATTCCTTGGCCACCTTCGTTGCCATTCTCATCGCCCGGCAGTGCTTGCTGCTGGAGGACTTGATTCGCTGTGCTGCTATCCCCTCGCTCCTCAATGCTGGTAAGTGCCTTCCCGCAGAGAGCCCGTCTTATTCTCCATGCTCCCAAAGACCCGAGCTCCACAAATATTTTGTGAGCCTCATGCCTGCAAAACATTCCTCCAGTGTTTCCTTTGCAGTATTGGTACTTTGGAGTTCAACCTTTTGCTTTAGAGTGTTTCTAGCCTTTTGGTTCCCACGTCACATTCCCTGGAGTTTGTGCAGAAGCTGAAATAAGGACAGGGAAGTGTGACCAACCTCATTGTCTCACTGGGTACCCAGCTCTGAACTCCAGACATAGTTTGGGTTAACATTTTGGCTGGAGCAGCCAGGTGACCAATTTGCCTTATGATGTCTGGATCACTGACATTATTCTGCCACCTGCCTCCCTCACTTTGCTCTGAGTTTGCAGCATCCCATCTCTGAGAGGTTGAGAAGATGGAGTGAGCAGCCTGCAGTGCATGTCTTGGGGAATAATACTGATTTATTTGCTCACTTGCATGTTAATTGTTGCATGTGCTCCATATTTGTGAATGCAGTAATTCTGCTGCAGCTTCTCCACTGACTGCTGCAGGGCAACACGGTGTAAATGGCTTTGGGATTGTGAGGCAGCCCTCCCAGTACTTGAGAAATCTCAAGTTGACTGTCCTCTTTACCCAGCCTGCAGTGAACAGGACTCCGAACCAGGAGCACGTCTGACCTGCCGCATTTTACTCCATCTGTTTAAGACTCCGCAGCTGAACCCGTGCCAGCAAGATGGCAGTAAGTGAATGAAAATAGAGCCTTTCTTTATTGTGAGAGCACCGAGGCTCCTGCACCCTAAGAAAAGAGATGCTGGGCCCTGTGATTAGAGATCATGCTCTGCTTACTGTGAATAGAGCAAGCCGAGTCTGATATGCTGCATTCTGCGGAGGACAAAGGACAATATCCTTCCATTTATTTCCATGATAGGCAGGCATTTTGGAGAGGAGGCTCTGGAGACCAGGAATTCATGAGTAGAGGTGGCCTTGCTGTCACTAAGCCACCGGAGGAACGATTACATCTTTTTCTGGTCTATAGCTTTGTACAGCCTCTTAGCTTGGTGCCAGAAGCTGCTGTTTCACAGCACTCCCTTTTTGCCTGGTGATGGAACCGCTCCAGGGAGCTCTGGTTTTGGCTCCTCATCAGCGTCCTAATTGCTCAGGTCTCCGAACCCAGCCCATATACTGGGTTAGGGACCTGCTGGAGCTTGGAGTTCACGACACAGGCACTGTGCCCCTTTTGAGTGTCATGGTTCAATGGTCCCAGCATGATGCGCCCTTTGTGCTATACTTAATTAAATTGACCCCGTGTTATGGATGGAAGAAGGACTAGCCTCAGGATTTTCCGAGTCTGATCCTGCTAGAGTATCTGACATACAATTTGGGCAGCTCTGGAGCTTCTCTTTTCCCTTGCTGGATGCTGCCCTCCCTGTTGTCTTTGCAGACAAACCCACAGTGGGAATCCGCTCCTCCTGCGACCGCCACTTGCTTGCAGCCTCGCAGAACCGCATTGTGGATGGAGCAGTGTTTGCAGTGCTGAAGGCTGTGTTTGTGCTGGGTATGTACCCGTGCTAGTCCAAACCTTTAAGAAAAAACATTTGTTTGATTGTTTCCTGTAGTAGGATGGGTGGCCAACATTGTTTTACACAGGGATAGACATGTATTGGCTTTACAGAGCAGCGAACATGTATTTTAGTGGATGTGTGACTAGTTTGTCTGCAGCCCTCTGGCTGAGCTATAAATATGCTTCATCTCTCTCTCATTTGCAGAGAGGTTGCTCATCACAGGGAGAGCTTGCAGTGAGAGGTCAGGCTGTGTTTTCGGTCGGCTTTTGAGCTTGGTGATTGTGACGCTTGCTGCTTCCTTGCAGGAGATGCAGAACTGAAAGGCTCTGGCTTTTCCCACCCTGGAGGCGTCGATGATCTCATGGATGATGAGCTGGGCACCAGGAAGGCTGGTGGTCGAGTAGTAACTGTAGAAACAGCAAGCTTGGATATTTATGCCAAGTATGTGCTAAGGAGTATCTGTCAACAGGTGAGTCTGTCCCAATTCTGGGTTTCTTCTTGTCCCTTCTGCAGACAGGTATATTCCATATGATTTTCTTCAAATTAGGCTTGACAGGTATTTTATTGCAATATTAGTCAAGAACCAGCTATGCTTCCACCATGTGATGGCGCTGAGGATTGCTCATCACCAGCAAAAAGGGTTGAAGAGCTGTCAAGAATTGAGCCTTAAATAATATATGCATGGGCTGCGTATCCCCTCTGCTCTGGAAACACTACAGGGCTCGTGCCCAAGCAAGGGAGGGCTCCGAGTGGATTGCTGAGATGTTTGCTGGAGGCAGAGAAGATAAGCAGGAGCAAGACAGCTCACTGAGGTGATAAATGGTGACTCTCCGAGTGTAGCTTAAGTATTGCTTACAGCTAGGCTGTTAATGTATCCCTAGGCTTTGCGGTGCCCTGTTTAGTTAATTAAAGGAACAACAACAAAAGTCTCTTGCTCAGCCCTAATCTGACAGCACCAGTAACTGTTTCTTTGTGGAAAACTGACATTTGAAGGAGTGAAAGCTAGCTAATAATGTGCTTAGTTGCAGGCTGGAGTGGCTCTTGCCATTTCTGTGTGAAGCTGAGTGAGTGGTGAAGGGTGTCCTCAGCCTTCGTTACAAATTTATTCTGTCAGCAGGGAAGAAGCAGTGTCACAAGCTGAAACCTGCTTCTTTCCACTCAGTGCTGTGAGGCCGCGTGCTTTGTGATGTTGTTTTTTAATTGGCTCATTATACGGCAGCGTTAGCAGCCTCCAGAAGAGCTGGAGCTGCCTACTTGGGAGTATAAATTCAACCTACTTTGTGCTGAAACCTGACTGCAGCACTGACAGAAATAGCTCTCCCCTTGCTGCTCCCGGGCTACGTAGGAAGGACGCACAGCAGGCAGAATGTGGGTGTTCGTGTGTGTGCACGTATGTGTGCAGGAGGAAATAGCAGAGTGTCAGATATCCCCATTCCCAGCAACTCTTGGCAGCGCTGGATATGTAGGAGCAAGTGTTGGAGCAGGTGCCAGCGCGTGCCACCAAATTGTGGCAGGGCTCTTGCAGCTGTGGGAGGTGAGCAAAGCTGTGTCTGCCACCAGCTTCTCTAGCCCGAGTGAGAGCTGTTGCAGAACTCGTGTTATCAGCTCTGAAGGGGCTCTAGGTTGCTTCAAACCACGTGTGGTCCCTGCTCAGACTTGGAAAAAGATCATCTCCCATTCAGGTGGGCATTTCTTGTTAGACTTCATCCTGAGAGGAGGATAAAGGAGTGGATTACAGAACTGGGTTAAAGGTTTCTTAGGTGCGAAGGATTATGTTGTAAATGCTGTTTTCCCCTTCAGTCTATCTGAATTAATAAACATAACCAGGATTGATTTCATGGATCTGTAACAAGTCAGAGCTGTGAGCGAGAACCGAGAGGGAGGCTGGAGTCAGAGCTGTTAACCTAATCTGGTAGTTGGAGTAGCGGAGTCGTCCGTAATGCTCAGAGGAGAGAATTTTAAAAAAAAAAGGTGTTTGTAGTCCTCTCCTGAGAAGAGACACATGAAGGGTTCAGTTCCAGTGATATGGAGCCTGAGGAGATGGCTCCGTGCTCAGAAAGAAACGTTGAAGAGACAGGCTGATAGTCTTTCAAGTGCAAAGATGGCAGTTGACTTCCTACTTGTGAGATTATCTAAATATAAAGTGGATCAGAGGCAAAGTCCTACTGAATTTCTTTGGAGAGCTGGGCAAGTGGCAAAATCAGCCTTCCCAAAGATAGGGATATTTAATCCACAAGCAAGAGGAGTTTTGAGAGAGAATAGCAGTGACATCTGATGCTTTTCAATCAAGACAGTGCAATTCATGGAGATGTATTTGTCAGGCATTTCCCTGTTCCCATGAGGTTCTTGGGAATTTCATATGTTCCTCTGATGTCCCTGAGACTGAGGACAGAAACAGTGAGTCCGTGCTGACCCTGCCTCCCTGTGCTTGTCCTGCAGGAGTGGGTAGGTGAGCGATGTCTCAAGTCGCTCTGTGAAGACAGCAATGACTTGCAGGATCCTGTCCTAAGCAGCACCCAGGCTCAGAGGTTGATGCAGCTCATCTGCTACCCACACCGACTGCTGGACAACGAGGAGGGAGAAAATCCTCAGCGGCAGAGGATTAAACGAATCCTACAGGTGCAAGATCCTGACAGAGCCCAAGAGGGTCCTAGTAATTGTTTGGTGTGGTGTTAAAATGTGTTTACCCAAAATATAGACCTTTCTGAGGGAAGTGACGTGTTACCGAGGGAGCTGAGGGTTGGTTGAGGACATGGGTCCAACTGAGATGAGGACTCATCTCGAGTATGTTTGTGTTGCAGAATCTGGACCAGTGGACCATGAGGCAGTCCTCGCTGGAGCTGCAGCTCATGATTAAGCAGACAGCAAATAATGTGAGTTACTGCTCAGTGTCCCCGTGTGGGGATGTGTGTGGTTAGTGTTGGAGTGGCTGCCTGTGAAGTGGTGGGGAGGTGGCCTAGCAGAAATGAGAACCTGGAGAAAGCAAACAAAGAGCATGGATGGGTGAGTCTGGTAACAGCCAGGGATAAAGAGGATTGGGAGAGGCTGAGATTCCAACAGCAACAGTTGTGGGACAGTTTGCTGGCTGGATTTGCACTGCATGTTTGTATGTGCAGGCCCTGTCAGTGGGTGCTCTCGGAGAAGGACTTAGCTCTTCTCTTCCTTTGCCCTATCTCCAGGAAATGAACTCCTTGCTAGAAAATATAGCCAAGGCCACCATTGAGGTATTTCAGCAGTCAGCAGAGACCAGCTCTGCTAGCTCTGCTGGCAATGGCATGAACAGTATTGGAAGCTCAGCAAGCGCTACGCCTGCCAGCAACAAATCCAAACCCATCCTCAGGTAGGTGGGCCCAGCTTGAGCTTGTCTTGTAGACATGTCTGCATCGTGGGTTGCGTGACAAACTGCTTCTCTCCACTGTTGTCACAGCTCCCTGGAGAGGTCAGGAGTGTGGTTGGTAGCCCCTCTGATTGCCAAGCTTCCGACATCGGTGCAAGGACACGTGCTGAAAGCTGCAGGGGAGGAGCTGGAGAAAGGGCAGCACCTGGGATCGTCATCCCGCAAGGAGCGGGACCGCCAGAAGCAGAAGAGGTGGGTGCTGGGACACGGCAGCGCTGCCCGCGCTCGCCCTGCGGCCCTCAGCACAGCTCCCTCGCTCTTCTCTCTGCAGCATGTCCCTCCTGAGCCAGCAGCCCTTTCTCTCACTGGTGCTAACGTGCTTGAAAGGACAGGATGAGCAGCGGGAAGGTCTCCTCACCTCTCTGTACAGCCAAGTCCAGCAGGTAGGTGTCTTGCTTCTGCCCTTGCTTTCCTCAAGGATTCCTACCTCACCAAGCAGGCTACTGGATGTGTCCTCTGAATGCTGTCTACCTGAGTGTGTGCTCAGGAAGGTGAAGGCCTTATCCCAGTTAGGGCAGGCTACTCCAGCTGGTTTTCTCCTCAATTGCTGGATAGAGAGTAGCTTGTGATGCCACTATAAATTTCATGGATCCAACTCCTGAGACTCTCTCTCCTAAATCTCCTAGATTGTTACCAACTGGCGGGAAGATCAGTACCAAGATGACTGTAAAGCCAAACAACTGATGCACGAGGCCCTGAAACTCCGACTGAATTTGGTGAGCAGCCAGAAGAGGGTGTTAACTGTGTGGGGTAAGGAGTCCTATACCCTTTTGGTGAGCAAGTGCACACTGAGGGGACTCCCTGCCTCTTGAGGAGGGACATCCCAGCTGCTTCTAAGTCCTGAGGCCTGTGTGGGTAGAATGTGTAGAGAAACTCATTGCCCTATTTGGGTAGGGTGGAATCCACAGAAAAGGTTTCTGTTGGAGACCTCCTGTGGAGGCTGGTCACAGGATTGTCTTCCCCCTTCAATACTTCGGGAGTCCACAGCACTGCTGCTTATGTCTGAGGTTTGTTCTGCTGACAGCAGTTCCTTTCAGCCCTTGTAGGAGTTGCTGTAGCAGAGGAGTTGCTCCGATTTAGGCTCCTGTCTCACTTGCTAATCTTAGCATTTCTTCTTGCTGTACCTGTGACTCTAAGCTGTTCTTCCCTGCCAGGTGGGAGGAATGTTTGACACAGTTCAACGGAGTACGCAGCAGACGACGGAATGGGCTGTGCTTCTCCTGGACATCATCAGCAGTGGCACCGTGGACATGCAGTCAAACAAGTAACGTTCTGGCTGCCTTCTGATCAGTACATTCCCAAGGGAGGCAGCCCCTTTCTGGTGGGAGCTTGTTGTCTCACTGCACACTGTCAGAAATACCATGGGGGCTGAAAGAGGCTTTGGAGGGAAAGAAACACAAACTTGTGTTTCAAGATGCAAACAGAAAAGATGGGAAGAGCTTGGGCTCAATCAACTCCCTTTAGTTATCCCTGAAGGTACCAACTATTTAGAGAAGCTGAATGGGCGGATAGGAAACCGGTCTTAATTTGTGATGTTGCATTTGACTGAACCGTTAGCTGGGTTTATTAAAGAAACGATTAAATGTGGAAGGTTAGACTGAGGAGTGCTCCCTCCATGTGGAAGAAGCATGGAAGCAGCGTAGCATGAATGAAGTGTCTCCTGCTCGAGGGCTTGACATTTTTGTGCATAGGCAGCGCCTCAACAGTCTAATGTTCTGCTCCCGTGACAGCAGAAGCTTTGTATCTGCTTCTCCTGTGACTTGAGCCTTGTTTTGTTCCGACCACCAGCGAGCTCTTCACCACGGTGTTGGACATGCTGAGCGTTCTTATCAACGGCACCTTGGCTGCTGACATGTCCAGCATCTCTCAAGGCAGCATGGAGGAGAACAAACGGGCGTACATGAACCTGGTCAAAAAACTCAGGGTGAGAGATGCTGGGCCCTTGCTGGGGAGCTGCGAGCGCTGTGTCACAGTGGCCCAACCATGCAGGTTTATCTGGGGCTCAATAAGGTACCACTTAGGACGTGATAGTTGTCCCTATGGCTTCATAGGCATTGGGGTGTGCAAAGGTGATAGGTGATAATGAGGGGGTGGGAGGTGACCCCAGTAGAGGCACACATGGGCTCTGGGTGCTTTTCTGTGAGCAATTCTTGAAGCCTGCTCTGCTCCTGCTGTGTAGAAGGAGCTGGGTGACCGGCAGTCTGACAGCCTGGAGAAGGTGCGACAGCTTCTTCCCCTTCCCAAGCAAACCCGGGATGTCATCACCTGTGAACCTCAGGGATCTCTCATTGACACCAAAGGCAATAAAATCGCTGGCTTTGACTCCATCTTCAAGAAGGAGGTAAGTGGAGTTCTGTTTTCTGTATTACAGCTATATGCAGATGTCATTTGCTGTCTGAAATTTTGAGCCTTCCCTGCTTGGGAGGCCTCAGTGTGCTGCACACCGTGTCGTATGCTGAGCTTGATGTGGCTGGCTGCACACCACCAAGCTGGCACCCAACCGTGGCCAAAGAGGGCAAAATTAGGTGTTAATGCTTGCTAATGCTGAGTGATGCATGTTGTTCTGGCCTGAGAGGTTATTGAAATCTGAGGTTTGTGCTTGTGCCCATCCAGAGCATAAGGAGAAGTCTGTAATCCCCACTGCATGATTTACTGTGCGGTGCCAGCCTTTAACAGGACATGGGCAGAGAAAATGTTTCATTGCTGGAAAGAGGAGCAGTTATTGATGGAAGCCTTTAGGAAGGACTGCTTTGCTGTGTGGAAGAGCAAGGACCATAAGCAAGTGCTCGAGCTGCTGCTTGGGACACACTCGGTGAGGTCTGGTGGAGAAGTAACAGAGGCTTTGTTTTCATTTAAAGGGTTTGCAAGTCTCTACGAAGCAGAAGATTTCTCCTTGGGACCTCTTTGAAGGCTTGAAGCACTCAGCCCCCCTGTCCTGGGGATGGTTTGGGACAGTCCGTGTGGATCGCAGGGTGTCCAGGTTCGAAGAGCAGCAAAGGCTGCTCCTGTACCACACACACTTGAAACCCAAGCCCCGCAGCTACTACCTAGAGCCATTGCCACTGCCACCCGAAGAGGAAGAGCCTCCTACCCCTGTGACTCTAGAACCTGAGAAGAAGGCTGTGGAACCAACCAAGGCTGACAAGACAAGCTCCAATCCTGCCACCTCTACCGAAGAACGCAAGAAGAAGCAGAGCAAAGCCAAGAAACGCAACCAGTCTGCCAGCAAGAGTGAGGTAATTGGCTGCTCAACAGTTATGGGCCTTCCTTGGCCAGGCCCACTGCTCACAGAAACTCCTTTGCATCTTCCTGAGGACCTGGAAGCAGAAAGAGAATAGTGATGGATATGGAGATATATATCCATCATATATGGAGATTATATATTATATATATATCTCCATATCCGTCTCCCTATATATACATATATTTTTATACACATGCACACACACAAATTATATATATCCATTTCCATTTATATATATATCTATTTCCATCAAAAAATATGTTTTTCCATCAGAATGTATATATATATTTCTCTCATCTGGGAGTGCTGGTGTTCTGCCTTTCTCTCTTCCCTAGAGTAGGACAAATGCTTGCTTAAATACTGATGGGAGGGAAAGAGACTGCCCATCTCAGATAGCAGCCTGGGCTTCCTCATTTGGACTTTGATTCACTTATACTCGTGATCCAGCTGTAAATTCCCAGTGCACAATGACCTTTCTTTCTGTATTTTTCCCCCTTCCTCCTTGCAGGATTTTGTGCTGGGCCGGGGAGTTTCCTACGGAGTCGGCATGCCCACAGATCTCCTGCATCACCAGGCAGGAAGCACCGTGTCTAGACTGGCCTATGGGCAGTCCCCAATGGGTCTTTATGCCCAAAATCAGCCTCTTCCCGCAGGTAGGTGAAAGGGAGAAGGTGAGTCCGTTGCACCTCTTCAGGACTGTCTTTTGAGAACCCTTTCTACAAGATGGTCCTACACACACTTGCTTCTTCTGCCTGATGTGTATGCAGTTGTGGTGAACTGGAAGGCTCAGCAATAGCACATAATGAGTCCATCTGTTCCTGCAGGAGGCCCTCGCCTGGATACGTCCTACAGACCAGTGCGGATGCCCCTGGGGAAGCTTGTTCAGAGCCGCCCGCCCTACAGCGGGGTGCTGCCTTCGGGAATGGGGAGCATGATGGGCCTCGACCCCTCCTACAAGCCCGCCGTGTACAGACAGCAGCCCCCAGTGTCCCAGGGGCAGATCCTGAGGCAACAGCTACAGGCAAAGCTGGTAAGTCTGGACTGTGCTGCTCTCCTTGCCTGGCACAGCAGGACGTAGCCATACACGAGGGCTGTCCATTCTGGCCAGAACTCTCCAACCCTGTCTGTGTTTCTGCCTTGGAAAGCTGCGGTTGTCAAGTCTGTCCCTCTGGGATAGCAGCCCATTTGCTGGGCACGTGTCACTAATGGTGTTGGTGAAGGTGGCCACAGGTGTCCCAGGTACCTCAGTGACAATGGGGCAGTGAGAGGGGCCACATTCCTGGCTGAGAGGTGGTGGGGATTCTGGTGAGCTGTTTCACCAAGGTTGAGGGAAGCAGAAAGCAGCCTGGTGGGCTTACAGTGAAGCTGTCTGGTGATTCTGGAGGAGGAAAAAAAGTGTTTTCCTTGCCTTCCAGCAGGGCCAGGGCATGATGGGGCAGCAAACAGTGCGCCAGATGGCTCCAACCCCGTCCTATGGAGCACTGCAGCCTTCCCAGGTAAGTGATAGTGACCCCAAGACTGGGATGTCCCCACATGGGATAGGCCTCCCCAGTCCTGATATGGCTCAGCTCTTTTCGCTCATTCACTAGCCAAAGTGAACCCAAATCCCAGAGAGAAGCAGCCTCTTGGCAGCACTGTAACAGAGCTGCTTGCTCTCCTTTGCTTCCGTTTCTTTTCTATACCCCATTGCTGACAAAGCTTCTTTTTTTTGTTGTTTTATTTCCTTTCAGGGTTACACACCTTACGTGTCCCACATAGGCCTCCAGCAGCACCCATCCCAGTCGGGCACCATGGTGCCTCCTACCTATTCTGGGCAGCCCTATCAGAATTCCCACCCCAGCTCCAACCCAGCCCTGGTGGACCCCGTTAGACAGATGCAGCAGAGACCAAGTGGCTACGTGCACCAGCAGGCCCCAGGCTACGGGCACACCTTGGGCAACACACAGAGGTACCTCCCGCCCTCAGGGATGCTAAGAAACAGTTTGCATTTCATCAGGGCCTTCCCCTCTCCCAGTTTAGTCAGTCTTGATAGCAATCCGTGAAAAGCCTGTTGTTTTCCATGCTGTGTGGTTCAGCATCCGAGTCCTTTGCATCCTCAAGGGAACATCTTTTTCCAGCTTTCAGTTCTGGGAAGAAACAGAGAGACAGGAGGAAATTCGGAGCGATGCCAACTGCAGGCAGGAGACAGTGTTACCAGCCAGAAAAGATGAAATTGGGAAGTATGAGGCAAATGACCTGGGAAAGTCTGTTTTCAATTTGAATCTGGCCAGCTGATGGCTCACTAGGGGCTAGAGATGGGGCTCCCACTTGCTCCTGGGCAGGATACGTGCGACAGGGAAACTGCAGAAGAGTGGGCTGAATGTAGATACAAGGAGCTTCTTAAACTGGGTTGGATGAAGCTCTGAAGGGCCCTGGTGTCCCCTACCTTCTCTGCAGAGAGGTAGCAAAGGCTGCAGGAGCTGTTGGGGTCTATGGTGTTCATGGCAGAAGCTGGGTTTGGATTAAAGAGGAAAGCAGCCCATGAGGCTTTCCCTCCAGGGTCATTAATGCCCTTTCTTCCTGCAGGTTTCCTCACCAGTCGATCCAACAGACTCCCATGATGAGTGGGATGAACCATTTGGGTGCACAAGGAGTCCCCTCAGGAATCCGCCCCAGCCAGATCCTGCCCGACCAGCAGCAGCAGCAGTACCTGAGGCAGCAGCAACAGCAGCAGCAGCAGATGCTGAGGGTGAGTGCCTGGTGACATGGAGAAGGCCACGGGAGCCAGAGGGGCCTTGCTGAGCACTCCTTACCTCTGCCAAAGCGATGCTGTGGCTGCTTCTGTGTGCCAGGAGGGATGTCAGCTCTCTTGGGGGCTGTCTGTAATCATTTGTGAGGCAGTTGTCCCTTCCTTGGACTTCTCCACTCTCCTAATGCAGGGACTTGCTGTGCTGCCATTTGCCAGTCACTCAGCATGAACTGAAGAAAAGTTAGGAACAGCAAGAGCCTCTTCAGTGCCCTGTGGCCTGCATTGCACTTGGTCCAGCTCCAGCTGAGCCCAGGAGATTGTGCAAAAGCCTCGCTGCCTCAGAAGGCAGTTTTATGCTAGCTAGAAATAGAATGAAAATCCCCATGTCCACCCCAGGGCAGATAGAGTTGTTCCTTACAAAATAATTTCTAGGAGCGTGTCTGCATTTTCACCAGACTGAAGTGTCTGCCACGGTTCCCAGTGGAAGGAGACCTGGTGTGAATCGTGCGTGTCCTCCACATGTCACAGTGGCTGCTGTTAAGCTGGGCAGCAGGAGTGGTCAGACCTAACTCTAGGTACAGAGGAGTTCACAGATACATGTCAACAGAGATGAGGATCCCATGGATTTACATACTGGTGGGATGAATATTAAGTACCCATATCCTAAAGTAATACAGGTATAAATATGGATTTTTTTATAATTATAGGAATGGATTGAATGGAAATAAAAATAGTAGAGAGGAATTTTGTGGATTACTTGCCAAGTTGTGCCCCTTATCACAAAGCCTGGCAAACCTGGAAGCTGTGGGCAGATGTTACATGGTGCAGAGCCCATGTTTCAATGCTGGGCGCTTCTCAAGGTACCTGTGCAAGGAGGTGGTACCTGCAGAGAGCCACAGTCAGCAGAACTTGTGAATTGCTGCCTTGCCCTGGACACGAGGCTGCCTGCAGCGTGGTCAGCAGTTCTTAGTCCTCTTGATGAATAGCACTTCCTGACTAGTCACTGGGGCTTTTTTAGCATTCTCCATCGCTCATGCTTAGGAAAAGAGCGTTGCTCAGGCAAGCTGCTTGCACTTGTCCTAGCTCCGTAACTTCATTTCCCTTCTAGTTTTAGCTGCTGGTTGGTTGCTCAGTAAATACAAAGCGTGTGTGTGGGTGGAGGTGGCAGAATCTGCTCTGTTACAGGTGACTCTTGCTGGGATATCAGGAAGCCCAGATGTAAAACCCTCCTGGTGCTCGAGTTGACTGTCATGATGGAAAGGAAGAATGGTATTTTGGCAAGTGAGAATGAGCTGACCACCAACCCATAATGATTTAAGGCTGTTTCTTGTACTACAGCCAATGGACATGAATGGTTCAGTCGTTTGCAGGCAGATGTGGAGACCTGGATCTCTCCTTTTCTCTTCTCTAACCCGAAGCCAAGTTGTTCCAGCCTTTCCTGCCTGATCGCCAGTGTTAAGAAGGCAGAACATGAGGTCAGAAGGGGTCTGTCTCCAGGCTTGTTCAGTC
>JAUBOD010001125.1:11301-24976 GCA_032353885.1 Nothura maculosa | reverse complement strand
CCGGCCCCAGGAACGGGTCGTATCCCCTCTCCAAGTCAACGAGCGGGGACAACACCGAGTGGTTGGGGTCCTGCTGAAGCCGTGTGGAGATTCCAGGTTTCTTTGGAGCCCCATGCGCTGTCAGGTGCCGGTTTTCCAAAAGAGCAGCGGTAATTCCGCGCTTGCACAGCGCTGTTTTCTGTGGACACGGAGTTTACTCGGGAGATCTCCTTGTGCCGCAGCTTGTGAGAGAGGAAACTGCTCCCGTGTTTCGTTCAAGAACCCGTGTGTAGTTGTCATGTGGACATGGGCAACCAGACACGGAGGGATCCGGTGCTTCCCGTAGGACTTTGCTGCAGGCCTGGCTATGGATCCGCATGGGGATCCCGCCTGGTGCAGCAGGATCCCTGGGAGTCGGTGGTTCCGGATGGGCTGTTGGTGCCCATCGATGGGGCATCGGGGCTGTGGGGTGCTGAAGGGACAGCTCCGGGCCCATCCCGCGCTGCCCATCCGGCTTCCTGAACCTCCTCCGGCGGGAATGGGCACGTGCGGCTGCTGGAGGCTCCCCAAGAGCCCCGTCCGCCCGGCCTCCCTCTTCCTGAGGCCTCCAGCCGGGAAGGCTGCGGGATACGTGGGGGCTGCTGGCGGGAAGGAAGGTGCTTCAGGTGCTCCTTACACAGCGATTCCTATGGGCCCTGCAGGCAGCGTTTGGGCACGGGATCAGGACGGGCAGTGAGGTGAGCGAGGCCAGTGCTGCCATCACAGCGTCCTCATGTCAGGGAAGCTGCCACGTGAGATAATCCAAATTATTTCCGTGCAGGATGTGGCACTATCCGACCTCCTTCCCAGCAGCTGGCTGCAGTGCCTGGAATGCCAACGGAGCCTCCCGCTTGGGTTTCATGCAGGGCAGGAATTCTGTGCCTTGTGTCCATGTGTCCTGTTGGATCAGGTGCCTGCTTAAGTGGGCAGAACCTGAGGATATCGGCCCCTTGTGCTGGTGCTGGGCACCACAAGTGTCTGTAAGGACAGAAGAGCATGTGAGGAAAGGTCTGCTCCTTGTCTCCATGCCCAACGCCTTCCCAAGCCCATCCTGCTCCTTCGGGAAAGGTTATTAAGGGGGAAGCGGGACAGGCCACGCTGCAGCAGAGGCCATTGGCACCGCGGTGGCACTGAGAGGGCTTCTGAGGACTCGGGGTGACCCTTTTCTAACCCAAATGCGAGCTCAGGAATGTGTGTTGGGGGAATTTGTT
This sequence comes from Nothura maculosa, assembly GCA_032353885.1. Lineage (NCBI taxonomy): Eukaryota > Metazoa > Chordata > Aves > Tinamiformes > Tinamidae > Nothura > Nothura maculosa. Next base: position 23,747 of record JAUBOD010001125.1, on the reverse strand, counting down.
GCACCGAGGAATTCAACCGAGCGCTCTAACATGGTCCTGCCCTCGCGTGTCCTCTCCTCGGGGATTGGGATGCGCAGCCTGGCAGAGCTGGAGCTGGGGTTATTTGCACATTGGCGGTACTGCGGGTTGAAGACAAGTCACAGGGACACGTCTGGAAGAGGACAACGAGGTCTGGGGCTGCTCTTCCTGCTCCAGGAGTCTCCTTGCCCTGGAATGAGTTTGTGGATGGTCCAGGGGTGATGACAAGGGTAGGAACGTGGGCAGGAGGGGACTCGAGGCCCAGCCTGCACTGAAAGGCCCCGGGGGAAGAGATGGGCCTTTCCTGCATGATTTGCTCCTGGGTTTTGCTGGCAAAGATTGACATTTTCCTCATGTTTTCCTGCATCTCCTCTGTCAACCTCCCTGTGCGTCCTGTGTGGTGCAAGTGTCAACCTGGGGCTGCTCTGGTCTTCTCTGCAGTCCCCTTTACAGGCCACAGGACTTGTCCTGTGTCACACCAGGGTTCATCCCAGGCCCTGGGCGCTTTGTCCTTGCTCTGCTCCCCAGGTTTCCATTGCTCTTGCCGCTCTCCTCCAGGGCCTCCCAGATTCAAAGATTCAAAATTTTGCCCCAAATCCCTGGGAGAACGAAGCAGCAAAAAATATTAACCCCGTGTTCTGATAAACCATGAGGAGAGCACAGTAATTCCTTGGCGGGTCAGTATGAGCTGTCCTCCCGTGTCCTCCGTATATTTCCCTTTTTTGGGACCAGGACACACTGACCAACGCTCGATCCCTGCTCCTATCTAACTCCTACGACCCTTTTCGCAGTCGAGCCGCTGCCTTATCCTTCCCTAATCAGTGTTTATGCAGTTAGGGTTTATTTTATTATTATTTTTTGCTGCCCGTGGCTCCCAGCCCTGGGCAGCCTCTCCCAGCCTTTCCCAGCCTCTCCCAGCCTTTCCCGGCTCTGCCGGAGCGCGTCGAGCCCGGCTCGCGGCCTCCGACGCGCTGCGTGTCACGTGCGGGTTTGTGAAATGTCTTCTGCCTTTTAGGTCATTTCTGAAAACGCTGAGAGCAGCTGCAGTGAGGGCGACCCCCGAACCTCCTCGAACCACCCTTAACAGCACAAGAGCCCCCTGAATTCCTGGGAATTGCTTCCAGATTCCCACTGGGAAAGATCCACCTCCTGCAGGGGAAGCCTGGGGCTGGAAAGACCCCCCGGCACCATTCCTAGCCCATCCCCAGCGCCTTTGCTCTGTAGGATGAGGCTTGAGGTGCAGGGATGAAGGCGCTGGCCGGGAATCCGGGATCTTGGGCACGTGGCCGATGGAGCCGGACACCTCCTGTCCATGGGATGCGGCGCCTCGGCGACAGCTCCGCGCGCGCCGGCAATCCCGCCCTCCGCGGCTCCCGCCGCTCGCGTTTCCATGGAGAGCGCCGCGCCGTTCCGGAGGGCGCAGTCTGGCGGCGCCTCGCTTGCGGATACGGAGGATCCAATCTGGGATGCGCAGAGACCTGGGCGCGCTCTGCGCGGCATTCCCACTTTGGCCCCGGTTACTCCGAAGCCTTTCCCGGCTTCCCGAACGGCTCCGTTTCCCGCTGGCGCCTCCTCGCCGGCGCGGAGCTGCAGCCATCTTCTCCGGGAGCCGAGCTTGGCACGGCTCCTGCAGGCGGAAAGCAGGGAGGGATCCCGTAGGCGGCCGAACCCGTGGGGAAATTGCGCTCCCAGCGCCCGTGGGATGTGCGGGAAGCGCTTCCCTGGATGCAGCGCACCCTGGCACGTCCTCCGCCGCTTGATTCGGAGCCCTCGGGAGGAGCAGGCGAGCGTGCGGAGGCAGCGATGCGAGGCGCCCGCCGCAGAGAGGCCCGAGCGCCGCTTCTCGTGGCACTCTGTCAATATTAAATTAAGGCTAAATTCCCATCCTAAATGTTATGTTAACGTGAAGTCACAGCAGAAAGCCCGGAGCAGCGAAATGAGGCTGAGATGCGATCCGGGGCTCTTGTGATCATCCCAAATGAGGCGTTGGAAACCCAGGGAATTCCACGGCGAGGCTCTGCGCTGGTTCTCCCGTAATGGAGGATTCGCTCGGAAACGTCTTGCTGGGTTGTCCGGGTGCCTTCGTTCCGAGCTGCAGGGATGCAGGCGGATGGAGGGGAAGGCTTTGGAAAACAACGGGATCGAGTGCGGGTTTGCCAAGGGGAAAACGCTGTGGTTTGGGTCTCACGGCTCTCACGGCGTGGCCGAGGTGGCACCAGGGATAACGGGCACCCTGACCTGGCATCTCCGTGTCCATGGCCCCAATGTCCCTCGCCTCTCAGCCTCCTAGGCTTTGTGACACTCGTCATTTGGGAAAATCTTGCACATTGTAGCGTATTTTTCAGTCACAGATGCGTGCTTGGAACTTCTACCTCAATATACATTTTTGTCTTTGAATTCCCCGTTTTTATTTATTTTGAAAACTATTAAAAGGGCGCAGGTGAGGATTAAGCCTAACCCCAGAGGAATATCGCGATAAGCAGGTTCTGCAGCGAGAACCCTGTTTGGGCTCTGTTTTGCAAGGAAGGCTCCTTCTTGTACAGGCTCTGCAGCCGCTCCAGGACGGCCAAGTGGGGGCTCAATTGGGCCCCTCCAAAGCCACCTCCAAATCCCATGGCTGGGGGAGCCCTTGGAAACATGTGGCCACATCCCTGCCGAACACCCTGAACGGGAAAGAGGCCGGTGATTCGGATGCCAAGGCTGGGGAGCCCGGGGAGGGAAGCGGAACGACGGCTGGAATGACCCTGCTGGGAGCTGCAGCCTCTGTCAAACCTGCCCGTAGCTTCCAGCCATGCAAATCAGCGGTGACAGTGGGAATTGGAGTCTATCCTGGCACACGCTCTCCAAAGGGAGATGCCAAGCGGGCATTGGGAGGGCGGAGGATGCGCGAGGCCCCCGGACACCTCGGGATGCGGCAGGAGGCGGCAGCGACGCGCCGGGGTGGCCCCTGTGCCGCCGGGCTCCGCTCGGGCTTTGCTGGGCAAGGGGAGATGCTGCTGGGGCATTGGGTGACTGTTTGGAGAGCGGTGCCGCCCGGGGCAGCCCTGCGGCAGCAGCGCTTTGGCAGGTTGGGGAGTCTCGGCTGCATTGCTGCCCCTTGGTCCGCTCCGTCACCTCGTGCGTCCGTCTTGCAGCTTTTGGCAGCCTTTTTGGGGGTCACAGAGCTTCAGGTTGTGTGTGTTGTCACCGTTGCGTCTCTCTGCAGCCCTGTCTGCAAGTGCCACTGTCCTCTTGCTGGGCCGAGGCTGGAGAAGGACGAGGGGACACGGAGGGGCTGGGGCTGTGGGGAAGGGCACCTGCATGTCCCGGTTCCGGAGCACGAGGGGGCCGATCCGCCTGGATCGTGACATCCCAACCTGCAGCTCCTTCCCATCCGGGGCAGCCTCGTGTCTCCCCGTCTCCGCAGGGACCCTCCCCATCCGCGGTCACCGTCGTCCCCGCGCGGCGGCAGGAGAGGTGGCCGCATCCCCCGCCGCGCCAGCCGGGCTGGGCCGGCTGCAGTAACGTGATTTGCCTGGGCTGAGTGTCTCTTATTATGCCTGTCAGAGCCTGATTTCTGAGCGTGCTGTGTTCCCCGGGCATATCGGGAGGGCAGGCACAGCACGGGCCCATTTCCTTAATGACCGGCAGCGAATTGCCTGCACATGTGCAGTGCAGATTTGAGACGCCCTTCGTGTATTTTTTTTTTTTTCTCCTCTCTGCGGATTTTCCTCGTTGGACGAGGTGTTCTCCATTCGGTGGAGTCCCTGCCCAGCTGAGCCTTGAATAGAGCCGCTGCCTTCCCTGCGCACACACACACACACAGCCCTTATTTTGTGCTCCAATAATTCCAAGGCAGCTCCGCTCCCCTCGCGGCTCCGCAGGGATTTACCAGGTGGGCACGGAAGGATGCTCGGGGCCGAGGCGGAGGCGCCGCTCGCAGGCTGAGGGCGCGCGGTGGCGACGGGATCCGCGGCCTCCGCGGTGGCCCTGGAGCCGCCTGCCGAGGTGAGGAGCCGCCATCCGCTTCCCTGCGCATGGATCCCTCCCTCCCGTCCCTCCCCGCGAGCGCAGCCTCCCACGTCCCCGGGGAGGCAGCGGCGCCGGCGAGGGGGAGGGAGGGAAGGAGGGAAGGAGCCGCTTACATAAGGGCCGAATGCGGCAGGGAGGCCCGGCCGGAGCGCCGGGATGCGCCGGGGCTGCCGGCGCGGGAGCTCCATGCGCTGACACGCGGATGCCCGGCGGCTCCGTCGCTGCCCCGGCGCCTCTGCCCGCGGTGCCCTGGGGAGGAGCCGCCTGGCGAGCGCAGGGGAACGGTGTGGGAGCCTCTATGTGGTGCACGGTGGCCAGGGGCTGTGCAAGGGGTGGCAAGTGCCAGCGGGAGCGAGGGCAGCAGCGCATGGTGCGGTGCCGGTGCTGGTGCCGGCGCGCGCTCCCCGGTGTGCGTGGCCCTGCTGGAGGCAGCAGACAGGTCACCACGCGGTCCTGCTGCTGCAGTGTCTGCGTTCCCCGTGGGTCACTGCGAGGCCTCCTGCATGCACGGCCGCCCTGGGTGCCCGTGGGGCTCTGTGGTCCACGTGCCCGCCGTGCGTTGCCAGCGCTCGTCTCCGCCGTCGTCTCGGCGCAGCGTGGGCTCTCCTCTTGGGGAGATGCAGGCAAGTCCTGCCCAAGGTCGCAGTGAGACAATGTGCGGCTGGGAGCTGCCACGAGCTGGGCGCCCTTGCGGGGCTCCTGCACCCGGGGCATTTGTGTGCAGCGCCCACAGGGTGCGGGGCCTCTTCCCCGTCGTGCTGCCCCACGGTGCTGCCTGTCCCGTGGCACGTGGGTGTCTCTGCTGCTCAGCCCCACGTGGCACCTGCACAGGGAGAGCCCGGGCACCGCTTGGGCCTTTGTGCCCTGTTTGCTGCGGCTCTCCAGGCTGCTCCCTTGGGCTGTGCGGTCGCTGTCACCCCTGGACGGGGCAGAGGTGACAGGTGATGGGGATGGGAGGGCTGAGCACGTCCCCTTTGGGGCTGTCGCATGCCACATGAGGGTCCTGTGGCCCTTCCCAGCCTGGACCTGTCCGTAACCGCCTCCCTCTCTCCGCAGTGGCAGCATCCCGGCGGGAGCCGTGCCCCGCGCAGGTGGGCAGCAGCGGGCAGCAGCACGAGGGCTCTGAGCAGCAGCCCCGCTCCCCTCCACATCCGTCCTCCCCGGCTGCAGCCACTGCACGTTGCTGGTTCCTGATCGTCCCTCCCCGCCGATCCGGCTCTTCCTAGCGGACACACCGGAGGCGCGCTGTGATGGGGATGCCCTGAGCCCTCGCGCCGGGAGCTTCACGCCTGGATGTTGGTGCTGCTCCTCCCAGACGATGTGGCTGATACTCTGGAGAAGGCCCCTCTTGCCCCCTGTTCTGCAAGTGCCTGAGCTGCCGGCCGCCTGGGACCTGCGTCTCGCCCTGTGGCTGCTGAGCTTTGCCTCGGCCATCGCGCGCATGGAGGGCCAGGTCTACTCCCCGACCGTCAACACTCACTATGGGAAGCTGCGGGGGGTGCGTGTGCCGCTGCCCAGCGAGATCCTGGGGCCCGTGGACCAGTACTTGGGGGTGCCTTACGCCGCCCCCCCCGTCGGGGAGAAGAGGTTCATGCCCCCCGAGCCGCCGCCGTCGTGGTCGGGCATCAGGAACGCTACGCACTTCTCGCCGGTCTGCCCCCAGAACATCCACAACGCCGTTCCCGAGATCATGCTGCCCATCTGGTTTACCTCCAACCTGGATATCGTGGCCACGTACATCCAGGACCCCAACGAGGACTGTCTGTACCTCAACATCTACATCCCCACGGAGGATGGTGAGTCCCCAGCGGGGTGCCCGCAGGAACGTGCACTCTGGGAGCGCCGGGGAGGCCGCCGCGCTCCTCGCCGGCAGCGCTCGGTCTCACCCGGCTGTTGTGTTTGCCGCATGTGGTTGTGGCCCCTGCAGCATGCTCTCTGTTTGTGGAAAGCTTCCTCTGGCCACCCAGCTCGCCCGCTGCCCTCAGCTGCCATCTGTGTGTCGGTGCTCCCGCCCCTCCACGCCTCCCACCCCTCCACCTCCATGGCATTGTCACCGGTTCCTCTCTCGCGTTGCTAAATCTCAATCAGACTCTCTGACCGCAGATCCACAGAGCGACGAGCTGGTTTGTGCTCCCCAGGCGCCGAGTGCCAGGTTCCGTCTTGAGTTGGTTCGGGTTTCTGTCCTTCCTCCCCTCCCTGCCCACCCTCAGGTCCATGCGCTAGTGGTGGGTGCGGGCTGCGCCTGGGAGGAACACTCTGCCGCTGCCCCCCGGGCGCTCCGCGCGGCACCGGCCTCTTCGGAGACGCGAGGCCGCCGGCGCGGCCCCGCTGTGCTGACCAGTGCCCGGTGCCTCCTCCGTAACCTTTTCCTTTCCAGCGGATTCCGCCCCAACTGTAAGTAGAGAGGCAGAAGAGGCAGCGCCGGCCTGCGGCAGCCTCAGCACAGCGGGAGCCGCGGTGGCCGAGCCCGCGATGGAAGCGACGCCGAGCGGCGCCCGCCGCGCGCAGAGCCGGCTTGCGGCCGCAGCCTTTCCCGAGGCCTGCCCGCTCTGCGTCCCTTCCTTCTTTCCTTCTTTCCTTCCTTCTTTCCCTCCTTCCATCGCCGCGCAGCTGGCCCGGAGTTTTCCTCCCACGGCAGAGCTCCCTCCCCGCGTCCCGCGGCCCCGGGGGTGGCGGGAGGGCGGCAGCGTGGTTGTGATTGCATGCCCACTCCGGCCACTGGAGCCTCCTGTTATTTTGTAGTCTTTTATTCATTTTACAGTAAAACGGATTTCCAAGGAATGCACCCGAAAGCCCAACAAGAAAATATGTAGGAAAGGAGGTATGTAGCAAGCCGACCGGCAGAGAGGCACAGAGAGGAAAGAGAGAGAGAGGGAGAGGGAGCGCGAGGGGGCCGTGCGGCGCGCGCCGCCCCGCGCCGGGCTCCTCCGGCGCCTCTCCCGCCCTGCCGCCCGCCTCCCGCTCCCAGGAACCCTGCGGATGCTCCGGGAGCGGGTGCCGGCGGAGCAGGGCGCTTGTGTCGGCCCCGGCCTTTCAGGACAGCTGCTTCCAGAGCCGGTGCCGCTGCCTTCGTCCTGCTGCCAGCAGCTCCTGGCCATGGCGCAGCCTTTGGCCACTTCGGTACCCCCTTCCCTTAGGATTTGGGGCTCTTCCGCCCACGAAAGGGCTCGCTCCCCTTTCCTTGAGGACACAGCAGCCCACGCAAGGTGGCACATGCGTGTGAGGGCCCTCCTGGGCTGACCTCTTCCCATGTCCTTGGGATATCTTCCCAGCACTGCATCCCCATCATTCAGCATCCCGGGTTCCTCCGTCACCACGGGGCTCTTGCCTGGCCGTGCCACCGCTGCCCCCGTCTTCGCCGTGTCCGGGGCCACCTACGAGTAACGTGGTCCCCGCTGCAGGCTCCGCGGGGCCGGCCGAGCGTGTCCAGCCGCTCCGTCTGGCCTCCCTTGGCACGGGGCTCCTCCGGCCCTGCCCTCCGCTCCGGCCGCGGTGCCAGCCGGGCTGCTCGTGCCCGCCGTGCCCTCCGTCCACCCCTGCAGCTTCCAGGCCCGGCTGCTTTTTGCATCGCGAAGCAACGAAGGGCGCAGTGCAGGAAGGGGGTGTCCGGGGCCGCCGGGTGCCCCTCGCTGTCTGCCTCTGTCTGCGTTGCTGCAGGTGGCTGTGTTGCCCACACTGATTCCCCTCCGCGCCCCTGCGGTTTGGGGGTCCGGCACAACTGGGCTCCGAGGTTTGGGGAGCTCTTTCCTTCCAGCGATGTTTTTTTTTTCCTGTTGTTTTTTATTTTTCCCCCCCTTTTTCCCCCTGCGTTCTATTGTTTGGTTTCTTTGCTTTGCTTTTCCTGTCGCTGTCCTGGCTATTCACACGCCATCTCTCCGAGCGCCAAGGCTGCCCCTGAAAGGGCCGGCGCATTAGGGAGTCTCGGCACGCCGCCTCCGGAGCCGGCCGTGCCAGCGCCGCGGAGCCACTTCAAAGCGCTTCCTCTGCTGGGGCCGGGCACGAGCGCCGGGATTCAGGCTGCCCAAGGGCAACGCCGCAGGACGCAGGGAAGCAGCGGGTGCTTTGCAGCCCGGGCAGGGACGTCTCCGTGTGTCCCCATGCAGGGAATGTCCCCCCGTTGCAGGGGGGACCTGCCCTTTGTCCCGCGCTGGGCTCCACTGTGCCGGGATGCCCAGTGCCCACATTGACGCGAGTGCTCCGGGTGAGCGCGCGGGGAGCACCCGACCCCGTTGCTGCCCCGCGGCTCCGGCCACTCTTCCACGCCGGCTCACTTGGATTAATTGAATAACTGGTGAGGAAGCACTGAGGCTTCCCCACCTCATGCCCAGCCTTGCACTTCCCGGGCTTGGGATAACCCCCCTGCAGCCTGGCGCTGCTCCGTGTTATCCGCTGACTTGTTTGGGAAGATTCCTGATTATTATTTCCAAGAGCATTTCAGTAGAAGCATTGGAAGCTCGCGGGCAACCGTGCAGTATTTTTGGTAGTTTGCAATGCCTCAGCTCCCAGCACATGGTAGTTTTTATGATTAGTCCGCCATAAACTCAGTTCATTTCATAGCAGCCAAGGCACCGAGGAATTATCAGGCGGATTCCGTGTTTCCTGCATGGGCGCAGACAGCTCCCGTCTGGAATAAGCCCGGGCAATTGTGCTTTGAGAAGAATTAACCATGCGCTATGCAGGAGGACCTGACGGCGATTCGGCTCAGCTGATGCTCAAGTTTTAGTGAAAATAAAGCTGCTCAGCGGGGATGCAAGTGCTTGTACATGCGGCAGGATCTGTGCACAACCCTTGGCTCTGCGGTGCAGACACCTCGAGCTTGTGCTTTGCTCCGACACCTCCTGGGATGCTTCCTCCTGCCCTCGCCCCCCATGGTGCTGCCCTGTGCTGAGGCCTAAGGAGTTGGGTGCTGTTTCTTGCTGTTTCTGGGACACCTGGGTGTCCCACTTGGAGGGTGGCGTGTGGACCTGCCCGGTTTGTCCTGGTGAAGCTTCCTGGCAAAGTCTGCACCCTCCTGCTGTGGGATATGGGCTGTGCAGGGCGCTCCTGTGCTCGGGAGCAGCATCGTGGCTTTGGCCCCGCTGATCCCCAAGGAAGCAGCTTCTGGGAGCACCCGTTGTGTCCCAACAAGACGTCGGTGCTTCCTCCTGGCTGGAAATCTTCCTGCCATCCTTCCTGCGGGGATAACCCGGGCTCTCTCCCTGCTATCCAAGTGCTTGCAATGAATTCTGCGCCGAGCTCTGCAGGCTCCTCATAGCCTTTGGTTTGCAGCAACTCCTGTTCCCAGGGTCTCTTCCTTGGACATCTTTAGTGTCTGCTCCTGTGCAGAACCCCGTCGGTGGGTGGGCAGCCCCACGCTGCTGCTCCAGGGCACAATTGGCAAAGGTGGGATAGATGTCCGAGCTGGCAGGGTCAACAGGAGGGGACCTGGTGGTTTTGAGGAGCCCACTCAGGGAGGCCGCTTGGCTCTGAGCCCTCGCAGGACTATTGCACCCATGCTATGCTGAGGAGAGGCTGCTGGGCTCGTCTTCAAAGAGCTCCAGAGTGTCCCTGGATCTGCTCTTTTCCTAGATGGCAACACCAAGGGAGCTGCCACCTCTCCATGCCCTCCTGTTTTCCCTGTACCTACAGCTCAGGGGGCTTCCCTGGCTGAGCAACAGCTCCCGCGGCCCCAGCAGATCTGGGATTGCTCTGTGGGAGCAGCCCAGCCCCGGCCCATGACACTTGTGACACTTGTGACACTTGTGACACTTGTGGCACTTGTGGCACTTGTGGCACTTGTGGCAGGGCAGAGCCCATGGCCCCGGCTACCGGCTCCCGCTGTGCTGAGGTGGCAGCTCCGGCAGGGACACCCCCGGCTCTGCCTCGCGGAGGAGATGTGGATCTCAGGAATCTCGGCTCAGAGTCCGCTCTTTAATCCACATGGTGCTAAGCCCAGAGAGTTCCAAGGAAATAGGATCCTCGCCCTTCTTTATCTCTGTTTACACTGGCGTTGGCACTGCTGGAATGGTTTACTTATGATAGCGCAAATCCGGTGTGGATGCTTCTGTTTCAAGGAAAGTGATTTTGTTTGTGTGGGTTTTTTTTTTACTCAGCTTGAGCTTAATCCTGCTTCTCAGAGATTTGAGATAAGAGCATATGCATCCCTCATGCCAGCCTGGGCTGTGGCACTTCACAGTCAGCTTTGAATTCCACACTTAATGGGCGTTTGCACCAGGTTAGTGCAGGGAGTTCCTGGCAGATGAGGAGAATCGAAGCCCCAAGTCCTTTCCCACCTGTGAATGAACTAACTTAGACAGTGGCCGCGGGTGGATGGACATGAACTGTCCTCAAACAGTGTGAATAGGAGGCTCCTGGGGCAGCCTCGCGCTGAGTGCTGAGAGGAAAAAGGCCCTGACTGGCCTCCAAGTGGAGCTTCTGCATGTGAAGCAGCACCTGGAGTATCCTGGGGCCCTCCCGTGTCTTTCCCAGGAGTCACAGCTTGAAATGCCTCCAGAGGGGAATGCGCAGGAAGAGCAAAGAGCTGCTGTGAGCAGTCCCTGGCAACCCTATCCCTGAGAAGTCCTTTCCATGCTCATCCCCCCCTTACGGGTTATTTCATGAGTCTTGCTCCACTTCTTGCTGTTCATGTGGCTGCCTGAAGACCCGGAAACCTGCCCCAAATCTCCTTGTCCTTGGTCAGCTCCACATCCCTCCTGCTTGTGGAGCTGCCTAGGTCAGCAGCCCCGGCCCAGCAGCCCCACGAGCGGCTCCTCTCCTGTCCCTGCAGCAATGTGCAGTGCAGTGGGACCTGCAGAGCGCCGGCCGGGGTGACCCCATGGGGTGCCCATCCGCAGGCTCCACGACCGCCTTCCCGCCCACTCAGCATCCCCTGGCTCTTTGAGCCCTTGCTCGGCTCAGCCACCCCGTCTCAGCCGCTCCTTGGCCCCGGTTCATTCGCTGTTGAGCATTTCCAGCCTGTGCAGGGATGCATTTGTCCTCCGCCAGGAGCCAGACTGCAGCCCCCGGGCTTTTTTCCTCTCGGATGCGCAAAGGCTGCTCTGGCATCGTGCCCCAGCCCCGAGGTGCAGCCCCCTGCAGTCTGCGTTAGAGAAAACCCCTGTGCACGAGGAGCACGGCGCCCGTTTGCAGATGCTGCGCGGGCACATTGAGCTCTCAGGGCTTGCAGCATCCCTGCTGAGGATAAGGAGGTCGGCTGTGGTGTCTGCTGTGCTGGACAGTTGCCTTTGAGCTTGGAGACACGGAGACATGGGAACAGGGAGACACAGGGACACAGACACAGGGACACAGGGATGCAGAACATGGAGATGTGAGTGGGCTGGGGAGCAGCTTGGATGGCTGAGCCTGGTGGGGCAGGGAGGCTGCAGCATCAGGGGCAGAGTGTGGAATGATCTGGGTGCCAAACAGGAGAATGAGGGGTTGGGAAATGAGGGAGAACCTGGGTTGTGAAGAGGAAGGTGAGGCTGGAGCGACGTCGGGCAGGATGGCACAATGTCAGGACGACTCCAAGACCGGAGCAGCTCTGCCCAGCCTCTTTCCTGGCCAGCTGGGCTGGCCTGTTGCTAAACAGCTCCCTAGGACATCCCTTCGTTCCCCTGCTTTTCCGCCCTTGCTGCCAGCAGGGTTTTCATTTTGTCTGCTCCCGTCTGCCTCGCGCGGCTCCGTGGCTGCTCCTCCTCCGCGCGGCCGAGAGGGGCTTTCTCTGCCACGCCACCATTTCGCAGCGGCCTTTGGCACATGACGAGACTGCTAGTGTGGATCCCCCCCTTCCAGCTCTTGCCGCCTGCCGGCTCTTCACACCGGTGCTGCCGGCTCCTTGGTGGCCCCAGGCCACGCTGCAGGGCACAGACCTTGGGGTGTCTGCGGTGCCATCCTGCCTCTGTGCACAGCGGGACACGCTGCTGTCCCCAGGCAGCATGGGGAGGAGCTGCCCCATGGCCAGTGTCCCCTCCTGCACCCTGCTCCATCCTTGTCACTCGTTGCAACAGCGGAGAGCCCCTCTGGTGTATCCGAGGCGCGGGGCTGAGCTGTCCCGAGCGCGGTGCTGGCGCTGTGGGGAAGCCCATGGGGCACTGCAGGAAGGGGGCTCAGTGTGGCCGGCTCCTCGCTGTGCTCCCCGGCCGGGATACCCGGATCCCGCTGCACCGGCGCTTCCAAGGCAGCCCGTGCAACAGGGAGAGGAGAAGCTGCGGTCGGGCATCCCTGGCACGAGAGGCGCCGGTTCCCGGCGTGCACCCCGGGCTCCGTGCCCGCGGCAACGCAGCGAGGCCGCCCATCTCATCCCGTCCCGTCCCATCCCGTGCCGTCGCGGCGGGCTCGGCAGCGGGGCCGTGTCCGTGCGGCCCCGGCCGCCCTCCTCCTCCGGCCGCCGCGGGAGGAGCGGGAAGGGGCGCAGGCGCTGGGAGAGGTGCAGTGTGAGT
>JAUBOD010001125.1:0-11201 GCA_032353885.1 Nothura maculosa | reverse complement strand
CCCGGCCGCCCTCCTCCTCCGGCCGCCGCGGGAGGAGCGGGAAGGGGCGCAGGCGCTGGGAGAGGTGCAGTGTGAGTAGCCAGCAGCGCTGTGGGGCGCCGGCCCGGCCCCACCGTCTCTGCTGTCATGCTATTTTTGAATTCTCTTTTGTTTTTTTTTGTTTTTTTTTTCCCTTTTTTTGTTTTTTTCCTTTTTTTTTTTTTTTTGTTCTGTCTCCTCGTGTTTGGTCCCTAGGAGCCAGCGCTAAGAAACAGGGCGAGGACTTAGCGGATAATGACGGGGATGAAGACGAAGGTATTTGTGTGCTCGAGGCTGCCACTGCATGACACGCACAGCGCCTGCGTTGCCCGCCACCCGCTGCCATTGCCAGGGAGCCCCGTGTGTGTGTGTGTGTGCGCCCGCGCCGCGCCGGGGGGCAGGGGGGCCGGCTGTGCAGGGCCGCCCGGGCCCTTCCCCTCCTTTCGGGGGAAGCTTTGGGGGTCTCGGGGTGCTCCAGGCGAGGTTGGCTGGCTGCCGGGCTCACAGGAAGCATGGCGGCTTGGGAGCAGGACACCGGGGCCCATTTCACCTCGAGCCCCCATCACATCCCACCTCCAGCCTCATCCGTGCGCGCGGGGCCGTGCGGAGGCAGCCACCTTCCCTCCCGCCGTGCTCCGGGTCTCGCCGGCTGCTCCATGCCCGTTGGGCCGGCGCACGCTCCGCGTCACCGCCGCTCCTGGCCGCGGTGCCGGGATGTCCCTGCGTGCGGGGGGCTGCGCTCGCTCCGTCGGTGGCGGCTCTGGAAGGGAGGAAGGAGGCGACGGCAGCACCGCGTGCGCCGGGGACGATGACGCCTCCTGTTTTGGGGTGTCCTGGGACAGCCTGGCGCATCCAGGCGCATGGCACAGGGATGCAGGCAGTCGCACACTCATGGTGACATCCAACCCACCCAGCAACCCGCGCTCCAGGGTCTCCTTTCCCAGCGTGTGAACTGGAGTTGATCCGTTCTGAGCCCGCGAGGTCCCCGTGCTGCACAATGTGCTGCACGTCCCGGGAGCTGTTGATTCCCCCATGGCTGCTGTGGGAATTCGGGGTCCCGCCGTGTTCGGGAGCTCACGTGCGGCGGGGAGGAGAGGATGTGCGCCCATGGGCCGGGCTGTGCCGCTGCCGTGGGCCCAGGAGCCCCTGCCCGAGGCCGAGGTCCTGGCGTAGCTCTCGGTTTCACAGAGGGAAATCCCGGTGCGAGAAGAGCCTCGAGATCCTGGCGAGGACGGCGGCACCTTGCAGGGCTGGGGTGCACGGGCAGGGGCACGGGGACATCAGGGGACAGCAGGTGGCCCTGGTGTCGCGGGGCTCCCGGCGTGCCCGGCGCCCTCTCCATCTTGCCCGTGGCCTGGCCGCGTTTCCTCAGTGCACGTGGGCAGCGGCACCGGCAGGACGTGCCCTGGCCCCCACGGTGGCCGCGCGGGGCTCCCGGGGCCCCATCGTGGCCGCGGCGCTCGCGGCCCGCGCCCGCCTCCCTCGCCACGCTCACGCGCACGCACTGTCTGCCTCTCATCACCATGTCTGTGTGTGGGCACCGGGGTGCCAGGGGTGGCAGCCAGGCAGCCGGCAGCTTCCTGCCTCCCCAGGGAAGCGCAAGGGGCCGGGAGGGGGGATCCCAGCATCGGGGAGCGTCCCCCCCGCCTCCCAGGTCCTGCACACCCCTCCCGCCCTGCCCCTCCGCAATGCCAGTTTCCAGGACTCCTGGAGCCGGGCACTTGGCTCCAGCCGGAGTTGGGATGCGGGGCTGGATGCCAAGGGCCCACGGGGCCGATTCCCTGCCCGCACTGAGCCCCAGGGCAGCTTCCTGCGACCGGGAGCAGCGCAGAGCTGCAGCAGGAGGGCTGGATTGGGCCGCCCCTTGGTGCTCCTGGCAGCTGGCATTGCCCGTGTCTGTGGTCTGCCTGTGGGGCAGGGCGCTGCGGCCGCCGGCGGCTCCCGTGTGTAACCCGCTCTCCTTGCAGACATCCGGGACAGCGGCGCCAAGCCCGTCATGGTCTATATCCACGGCGGCTCCTACATGGAGGGCACGGGCAACATGATCGACGGCAGCATCCTGGCCAGCTACGGCAACGTCATCGTCATCACCCTCAACTACCGCGTGGGAGTGCTCGGTATGACGTGACGTGGCGCGGGACGGGGGCTCCAGAGCTGCCCAGCCCGGAGCTGCCGGGATGGGGCTCCCGGGGCAGAGCGGGACCGCGCGGCAGAGCCCAGAGTGCCACGTGGCCGCTCCTCGCCACACTACCCGGCTCCTGGCACGGGCCACGCTGCCTCATTTGCACAACCCGGCTCGGCCGAAAGCAAATATTGGTCTGTGGTTAAATAAATAATAAATGTGTTAACCAGCATCTCCTCCCGAGAGGGCTCGGCAGGGCGAGCAGCCAGCGGCCGCTGCCCGGCCGCGCCGGGGGGGCTGCGCTGCCCGGCCCGGGCGATGGGCGCTCCCCGGGGACCCCGGCGCTTCCCGCAATCCTGTCTGTGGCCAGACAGGCGCCGTGGCAGCCCCGGTGCCGCGATGCCAGGGCAGGATTCCCCGGGGTGCCGGCTCTGCGGCTGCGGTGCCAGCCAGGCCCTGCTGGACACGTGGACGTGCCCGGCTGCGGTTCCCGGAGCCGCTGTCCCTGCAAACACCATCTACTCGTGCCCAGCTGCTGCCACACGATGGAGCGAGGTGTCCCTGTTGCAGCCAGTGCCCGCAGGCTCCCTGCTCCCTGGTGGCATGTGTGGAGAGAGTGTCCCCAGGGACATCCTCCGTGCAACCCCAGGTCTACGTGATGCTGCCCTCGTCTTGCTCCGGGGCTGCAGCCCTGTGATGCTGGCGGGTGTCCCCTCGCTTCCCGCCTCTGCTCTGCCCTCTTGGCTGCAGTGCCTGGGACATGGGCACCAAGAGGAGCCCGGCGCTGAGCCAAGGCTGGCCTGGAGAACACGTCCCCTCCCTGGCAAATATCCCCACTGGGGCTGTCGCCACATGGGAGTTGCCCAGAGCCCCAGTGCCCTTGGCCACTGCCTCCCTCGGCAGCTGGAGGAAAGGGCAGCATTTCGGCTGCTCCCAAAGCAGGGCTCTTTCCAGGCACCCATCCCATCCCTCTGCAAGCCGGCGTGCCCGCTGCTGCGGGGGAAGGCACTGTGGGGCTCACAGCTTGGCCAAGACTGGCATGGGCTGATAGGAAACAGCATTCCCAGTAAAACCAGGCGTTTCTTCAAGTAGCCTCGAGCTTAGACCTTAAAGATTGATAGGCACAAGCTTAGGGGCACGTGTTGCCAGACCAAACAAGACACCAATGGTGGCATCAGCTTCTGCTGCAGCTTTGAGGCCCACGGCAGCCCCGGTGCCCGCGCCGCCCGTCCCGCTGCCCCCCTGCCCGCGCTGCCGCTCTGGATTTCCCCTCCCTTCCCTGGCTCCAGCTTCCTGCTTTGAGTCAAGGCAAGTGGAGCGTTGATAGCTTATCTAGGGCGTTGCTGCTGCTGCTTGCAGCGGGTCGCAGTAAATGCTGCCCGCTCCAAGGTTTTGCTCCCGGCTGCTCTCGGCCCAGCCCGTCTGGCTGCGTTTATGGAGCCTTGTCTGGGCCACGCAGGGTGCTCCGTGCGCACCCGGCACCCGCTCCTTGGAGCACCCGGCACCCACTCCCTGGAATGCCCATGAGATGCCTGGAGCCGTTACCTGCACAAGGTGCCCATCCTGCTGGGGGGATGCCTGGGCAAACAGCCCCTAAAAGTGCAAGTGGCCCCTGGAGCAAAGAAAATGTGTCCCTTAGGTGTCCCTGCTAAGCCACAGAACCCCCCTTGCAGTGAGGGGTTCACGGTGGGGGAAACCTTGTCCCATAGGAGCTTGGGGAGGACGGCAGGAGATGGAGCCACATCCTAACCCTTCTCCGCTCGGCCCACAGGCTTCCTGAGCACGGGCGACCAGGCGGCCAAGGGCAACTACGGGCTGCTGGACCAGATCCAGGCGCTGCGCTGGGTGAGCGAGAACATCGCCTTCTTCGGCGGCGACCCGCTGCGCATCACCGTCTTCGGCTCCGGCATCGGCGCCTCCTGCGTCAGCCTCCTCACCCTCTCGCACCACTCGGAAGGTAGGTGCAAGGCCAGGCTGCTCCAGGCGCCGGCAGCGCTGCCCGCAGGGAGGGAATGGGATCCCGATGAAGGAGAGGGGCCTGGGAGAGCCGGGAGCATCTCGGCTAGGAAGTGCGGCGAGGGCGATGCGATACGTGTGAGTATAGCAGCGTGTTTACTCCAGATAGAGAAAGGAATTATTTATGCTAAAAGATTGTGTTGGCAGAAGCGCAAATGCACATAAACCACCTGTGAATCAATTTACATGGAAAGTGGGAAAAAAAGGAAAAAGGAAAAGAAAAAAAAGATTGTTAACCAGCACAGGTCCAGATAAACTTCCTGGAGGAAAAAGGCTGAGCTGTGCGCTGAGCATGGGATGTGGGTGAGCAGGGTGATGGGAAGCCTTGGTGTCCAGGGGTGACGAGTGTTCCCGCAGTCGCCCCTTCTAGCGCCGCATTCCCATGTGTGGCGCGGACAACGGGAGAGCCAAGGGCTCGTGGGAGCCGTGGGCACAAAGGTGGGCCTGTGTCCCGGGAAGCCGGGTGAGCGCAAGCAGAGTGACGCGCCGGGAAGCGCTCCAGCCCTTCCAGGCAGTCGCGGAACAATGCAGGGATAGAGGGAGCGTCACCCGGCGCAGGGTGCGTCGGAGGAGGCTGACGCAGGCCGGGCTGCCGCCCCAAGGCGCTCGCCCTTCACGCCCAGGCTGCCCTCCTGGAATTGCAGCAGCTCGGAGCTGTGGCCAGGGCTCCGCATCCGCTCGGCGTTGGCTTCGGACGACGCAGCCTCTGCACCCTGTGTCCAGCACGGCGCTGCCGCCAGCTGCTCCGCACACGGAGAGCTTCCGAGCACGTGCTGATGGTGAAGAGCAAAGCTGCAGCGCTCCGCTAATCCCGAACTGGGCGTGAGCATCCTAGAAAACCCACAGCTCGCCAAAAATTCGGGAGCAGTCCCAAAGCAGCTGTGTGGAGTTTGCCTTCTCGCAGCTCAGTGCAGCTGCCCTTGCAGGTGACTTGGCACAGGTGGCTTGGCACGATGCTCTGCCCCGCAGGCAGCCTCCGAAGGTGCCAAGATCCTGCGGGGCCGGCGCCGTGCGCAGCCCCCGTGCGCACGGGTGGGAATGTGGCCCTCGATGCCCCCGCTCCGGGCAGCGGCGCTGTCGCCATTCCCAGGTGTCAGCCTCTCCCGGGACAGGGCGCCCCGCGCGCCGTTTGTGCCTGTGCACTCAGCCCTGCAGGTGCGCGGCTGGCACCGCTGCCCGCAGCCTCTCCCTGTCCAAACAGGCTGTCCCGGCCCGCTGGGCACAGGGACAGCTCCGATCCCAAGGAATCCGCGGGGTGTGGGGATGGCTGCAGCGCATGGGGCTTTGCAGGGCTCCTGGTCGTGTTGTTCACATGACAGTGTCACCTCTGTGAGGATCTGTTAATTAGAGCAAACAGGGGAGCTCTGGGACCTCCTGTGCTGGGGTGCTAGCCCAGACATGGAGCTGGCTGGAAATGGGGAAGGTGACACTGAAGCCATCAGGACAGTTGTATTCAGTCCATGTCCCTGCATCCTCCTGTGCGTCTTGCTAGCTGGAAGCTCCGGGGGATGTTCTCCCATCACCTTGGTGCGAATTGCACGAGCATTGGCAGGCGTTAGGCTGTCGAAAGCTCAAGCACATCGGAACGCGGAGCCACGCGAGCGCGTTACTGCAGCCCTGCAGCAGAGCCGCCCTCTGTGTCAGCAGTGGCATTCCCGGGACAGGGATGCTCCGCTGCCTCCGCCCCATGCCAGGGTGCCACATCTCCCCTCAATGCTGCTCCGGTGCTTCTCTGCATCCCGGTGGTGTCCCAGGGGCAGGAAGGCCTCGGAAGGGGCTCCTGTCTCAGCGCCTCCTTTCCGGGCCCGGGCTGTTCCGGCAGGGCAGACCGGAGCTCCAGACTGTTTTTTCCAGCCAGATGGTGACGCTTCCTTGGAAGCGGCCGCGGGCCGGGCCTGTGCAGATGGCAGCTGCCAGCCGGGCCTCGGCCGCCTGCGCGCGCGGCCCGCACCCGCGGTACCGCGGCGGCCCCTGTGCCCTTAATTCATGGTGCGGCCTCGTGCCAGGCTGCCCGGCGCTGCCACCCAGATTGTGCACCCCAAACCCTGTGCCATCTTGCTGTGATCCGTGCCAGCCCATCCAGGCATCCACAGGGTGCTCCTGGGGACCCCTATCCCATATCCCGGGTGTCCCGGGCACCCCAGGCCCTCACAGGAACACTGGTTGCAGGTGCAGGGTGATGGGTGAAGCCCTGTGAGGTGACAGCCCTGGCTCTGGAGCAACCAGCGCCCGCTCCGCAGCGCCCGTGTCGGTGCGGAGCCCTGCACAGCCCCTATGCCGGGCGGGAGCCCTTTCACCCCATGGAAATGGAACACGGATCCATCAAGAGCTATTAACAAAAGCGCTAATTTGTGCCTGCTCTGCAGCGCATGGGGCTGCCAGGGAGCCCGCGGCTCCTGCGAGGGGCCCCGCCGCCTTTGGGCGCAGCCATCTGGGAGCACCAGGGCTCGGGGAAAGCCTCCATCCCGGCCGCTTGGCACGCGGGGCTGGGATGGGCACTGCTTCCCAGGGCACCGGGAGGTGCCAGGCAGAGCTTGGGAGCGCCTTGTCCCGGCGCTGTGCGCCAGGTGCTTGGCTGTGCGGGCACGTGGGGCTGGCCACGCGGTGGCTCTAGGCCAGGAGCTCGGGGCGCTCTCGCTGCAGGGATGTTCGTGTCCCCTGTCCCGTCGCGGCCACCTCAGGTGCTGCCCCCGCTCCGGGCAGGGACCCCAGTGCAGCGCCTGGAACGGGCCCTCTCCGGGAGCGCGTCCTCGGATGCGGCCGGAGCAGGACGGGGCAGGCCATGGAGCAGAGACCCCGGGGTGCACTCGGAGCCCGGCCCGCCTTTCACCGCCCCGGAGGCTCCGTTTCCTCGGAGCCCTTTGTATTCCCAGCACAAGCGCCATTGACGGGGGGCTGGAGCCCAGCCACACATTCCTGCGCCTGGGCCAGGGCCTTTGTGGCCCCGCTTTCCAGGGCGCAAGTCCACTCCCTCTGTGTTCCCGGCGGCAGAAAGGCCCTCTTTGTGCCTCTGGCAGCGCGCTCCTGCGGGGCCCGGATTGGCACCGAGCAGCCCCAGCTGGGCAGGAAGCGGCGCGGAGGGGGCCGGGGGGGACCCTGGCAAAGCGGCCGGCTGGGACACGCAGGGTTAAGTGGCCCCGGGGGAGCTTTAACCCTCCCGCTGCTGCCCGTGGTGGGACCAGCGGCGCATCCGTGTGCGCCCGGCTGTTCCCTGCCCGCAGCCCTGGATGGAGGCTGCCACCACGGATGGGCCTTCCCGAGCCCTGGCCTCCAATGGAGCACATCGGGGCCTGGCTCCCGTGCACCAGGTCCGGCTTGTGGTGGTGGCTCCCGGCTCCCTGCGAGCTCCCTGTCTCCGCAGGTCTCTTCCAGAGGGCCATCATCCAGAGCGGCTCCGCGCTGTCCAGCTGGGCGGTCAACTACCAGCCTGTGAAGTACACAAGCATGCTGGCCGACAAAGTGGGCTGCAACGTGCTGGACACCGTGGACATGGTGGACTGCCTGCGGCAGAAGAGTGCCAAGGAGCTGGTGGAGCAGGACATCCAGCCGGCCCGCTACCACGTGGCCTTCGGGCCCGTCATTGACGGCGACGTGATCCCGGACGACCCCGAGATCCTCATGGAGCAGGGCGAGTTCCTCAATTACGACATTATGCTGGGCGTCAACCAGGGCGAGGGCCTGAAGTTCGTGGAGGGCGTGGTGGACCCCGAGGACGGCGTTTCGGGCAGCGACTTCGACTACTCGGTCTCCAACTTCGTAGACAACCTCTACGGCTACCCCGAGGGCAAGGACACCTTGCGGGAGACCATCAAGTTCATGTACACGGACTGGGCCGACCGGGACAACCCCGAGACGCGCCGCAAGACCCTGGTGGCCCTTTTCACCGACCACCAGTGGGTGGAGCCGTCGGTGGTGACGGCCGACCTGCACGCCCGCTACGGCTCCCCCACCTACTTCTACGCCTTCTACCACCACTGCCAGAGCCTGATGAAGCCTGCGTGGTCCGACGCGGCCCACGGGGACGAGGTGCCTTACGTGTTCGGGATCCCCATGATCGGCCCCACGGACCTCTTTCCCTGCAACTTCTCCAAGAACGACGTCATGCTCAGCGCCGTGGTGATGACCTACTGGACCAACTTTGCCAAGACGGGGTGAGTGGGGCTGTGGTGTCGGGGGGCTGCACTTGGAGAGCTGCCCTTGCAGTTCCCCCCTGAACAATGAGCTCTGCCAAGGGGTAGGAAGGGTGTTGGTGGGACCCCAAACCCCCATGAGCTTTGCCCTTGCTTGGGTTGGGGCTCCTTCAAGAAGCTGCTGAGCTGGGAGTGTGGCCATATGAGGACTGTGTTCCCCAGGCTCCCATCTCGCTCCTCATTGCACTTGTGAGCAGCTGCTGTGCTGGGTGCTTGGGTGGCATCGTGTCTCCTACCAGCTGGGGCAGCGTTTGTCTCTTGGCTTTCTAAGGTTCTGTTCCGCTGTTGTTTCGCAGGGACCCCAACAAGCCCGTCCCCCAGGACACCAAGTTCATCCACACCAAGGCCAACCGCTTTGAGGAGGTGGCCTGGTCCAAGTACAACCCCCGGGACCAGCTGTACCTGCACATCGGGCTGAAGCCGCGCGTGCGCGATCACTACCGGGCCACCAAGGTGGCCTTCTGGAAGCACCTGGTGCCCCACCTGTACAACCTGCACGACATGTTCCACTACACCTCCACCACCACCAAAGTGCCGCCGCCGGACACCACGCAGAACTCGCACATCACCCGCCGGCCCAACGGCAAGATCTGGAGCACCAAGCGCCCCGCCATCTCGCCCGCCTACAACAGCGAGAACGGCAAGGAGAAGTGGAGCCCGGAGCAGGAGGCGGGCACGCTGCTGGAGAACCCACGCGACTACTCCACCGAGCTGAGCGTCACCATTGCCGTGGGCGCCTCCCTGCTCTTCCTCAACGTGCTGGCCTTCGCCGCGCTCTACTACCGCAAGGACAAGCGGCGGCAGGACACGCAGCGGCAGCCCAGCCCGCAGCGCAGCGCCCCCAACGACATGGCCCACACGCCCGACGAGGAGGTGCCGTCGCTGCAGGCAGGCCAGGCGCACCACGAGTGCGAGGCGGTGCCGCCGCACGACGCGCTGCGCCTCGCCGCCCTGCCCGACTACACGCTCACGCTGCGCCGCTCGCCCGACGACATCCCGCTCATGACGCCCAACACCATCACCATGATCCCCAACTCGCTGGTGGGGCTGCAGACCCTGCACCCCTACAACACCTTCGCCGCCGGCTTCAACAGCGCGGGGCTCCCGCACTCACACTCCACCACCCGGGTATAGCTGCCCGCGCGCGCACGCTCGCACGCACCCGCACGCTCGCGCACACCCGCACGCACGCAGCCGGCACCGGGAGCCCCCGACCCGCCTCCTTCTTGCATCGGATTCTCCCTTTGGAGACGCGCGGGGACTCTCCGAGGGACCCCGGCGGGAAGGCGGACGCAGCCCCGCCGCCCGCCCCAGGACCGCGGCTCCGGACACGCGGCGGCCTCGGCGCCGCAGGGACACGCAGCAGCCCAGGCGCCGCTCCGGGCGGGCGGGCGCCACGGAAAAGGCTCCTTCACTGTGTCGAGCAGCGCTCCGGGCCACGGTGCTAAGGCAGGAGGTGCTGGGCAGGAGCCCGGGGCCGGGCGCAGGGCTGGGACCACGGGGAGCCCTGGCGCCGCGAGCCGGCCCCGGCACCTCTGCGCCTCTTTGCGCTGCAGAGAATCTCTTTTGTGTCAGTCGTTTCTCTTTGCAGAGACGTTTTTTAAGCAGATCTTTTAGTTCTTTACACACTAACGGAGTCGCCGCGTTTTGTCCTTTGTAAAGATTTTAAACCAAGTGTTCTTGATATAAAATAAAACGGCAGTTAGACCCCCCCACCCCCCCCCAGCGTGTGTGCGCGGCGCTGCGGCCCCGCACGGCCCCGCTCTTTTGTACTTTTGATATTCTCCCTCCTCCGGCGCCGGAGCCGCCCGAGCCGGCCGGGCAGGAGCGCCCGTCCCGCCGGAGCCGCCGCAGCCGCATCCCGCCCTCGGCCTCCCATGCCAAGGGCCTGCTCCTGGAGCGGGGCGCGCGGAGAAGCCGCATCCCGCGCCCGGCAGGCGGATGCCCGTGTCCATCCGGGCGCTCCCGATGGATCCTGGCGCCCCCGGATCCCTGCGCGACGCGCGCGGCTGCTCGGGAGGAGCAGGACGCGGGCTGAGACGCGCCCATCGGAGAATGTATTTATACCCTGTCACCCGCGCAGAGTAACAAGTTCCAAATAAAGCAGAAGTGATTATTTTTAATAGCGGTGTGTGGCCCCCCCGCTCTTCTTGGCGCGTGTGGGGCTGCTCCAGGTCCCTGGGGGGTGAGGGGGGTCCCCCCTTCCCTGGCCCTGGACCCTGCAGGGCCTCGTCTGCCCCTGGTGCCCAGCTCCCCTCCCCCCGCAAGAGCCCTGATTTCATTCCTTTTTAATGTAATTTCAGCTGGAGTTGCCATGGCGACCAGGCAAGGGCTGGGGGGGTTGGGGAGGAATCGCCTCGAGCCGCAGGAGCCGGCGGAGCCGATGGAGCGGAGGCCGGAGCGGAGGCTGGAGCCGGGCGGCCCCGCGGGGCTTGGGTGGCAGCCGGGGGCTGCGCTGAGCGGGAGGCGCCGCCGGTGCCCCCGTCGTGTCCGGACAGCTCCGCTCCCGCTCCGCGCAGGGCACCGGGATGTTCAGTGACCAGCTCCGAGCGAGAGGAAAATCCAGCCGCCGGTTGCCATGGCGATGCTGGGCTTTGCCGCCCTGCTGTCCCGCATCCAGCGCCCAGGGCCCGGCACGCGCTGCTGGGGACCCCCACGCGTCCCAAAGCTCCCGGGGCACCACGGGGACGGCTCTGCAGCCCTGGGGAGGCTTTGGGGACCCTGGGAATGCAGGACTGGGCAGGTGGTGGCAGGATCCTGTGGGACATCTCCGCTCCGGGGACACCTGCAGGGATGGTGGCGAGGAGAGCGGGGAGGGAAGTGAAGCATAAAGACCCTCCTGCAGGGCCGGCACC
>JAUBOD010001123.1:1584043-1603745 GCA_032353885.1 Nothura maculosa | reverse complement strand
ATATGAGAAGAGACTAAGTTGGGCCTGTTCAGCTTGGAGAAGAGAAGGCTGAAAGGGGATATGATTAACATGTATAAGTTGATGAAGGGAGAATGTAGCGGGCCAAGCTCTTCTTGTCGGGACCAGTAAGAGATAAGTGTAACAGTAAACTTTTTTTTTCATGTTTTGTGTTCCATGCTGGTTAAAATTAATGCAATCCGTTGTTAAACGCGCTCCGAAGCAAGTATTGTCAGTACGATATATGGGAGAAGATGCTAAAGTGGCCAGTCTATTAAGGTTGTGTGGCTTAAGCATTTTGGCATGGCTTCTCAAACTCACTAAGTTTGGAATAATTATTTTGATTGTGTTTGTAATAATTCTACTCATTGTAACTTCTATTGTATTACAATGCTTGCACAATATGCTTAACCGAGTTACCAAGCAAATCTGGCTTACTACAACACCTGAGCAAATGGGAATGGAAGAAGCAAGAAGGGAAGAACAGGCATTGTCCTTTCCATTAGACCACATTAGATAACGTAGTGATAATCTATGGAGATGGTTAAGAGGTGAGACCACATATCAGGCCTTGCACACAGCATAATCGGCCAGCACGAGTCATTTAAAATGCAATAGGTCTTAAACAAAAAAGGGAGAAGTCGTGACCATTAACAGACAAGTGTAACAGTAAACTGCTGATGCAGCTAGACCAAACCGGTTCAAGCAAGTGAAACATAGTTTTTAAGGATTACATCACAACTATCCAATTAGCTTCATGGTCAGGCAGCAGCCCAATGATTTGATGCAGCCTGGCAACATGTGATAAGATAAAGACGAAAGGAGAGTGTGTTAATTTACAATTGATCGGGAGCGTGGTCGGGTCAAGTGTAACAGGATAAAAGAGAAGATCTTTTGTCAGTAAAATTGGCTATTTGTTCACTCCACAAACAGTCCCCTGCTCCTTGGGGTAACCATCACCGACATCTTCTTATTGGTGGCCAGCAATAGGACCAGGGAAAATGAGTATAAGTTGAAACACAGGAAGCTCCATCTCCATATAAGGAGGAACTTTTTTTCCTGTGTGGGTGACAAAGCCCTGGCACAGGCTGCTCAGGGAAGTTGTGGAGTCTCCTTGTCTTGAGATCTTCAAAATCTGCCTGGATGCCACCCTGTGCCCCTTGCTCTGGATGTCCCTGCTGAAGCAGGGTGCGTTGGACTAGATGATCTCTAGAGTTCCCTTCCAACCTCAACCGTTCTGTGATACTATGATTCTGTGATTCTGCGATCATATCAAATATCAAAATCATATATCAAATATACATCCATATACATCTTTATGGTACTGAAAAATAATCTAAAATTAGTAGTCCTGTTTTCCCTAGAAATATGTGAAGTAATGGATTTAAATGCAAGAGTAGAGAGCAGAATTACGTCAGCAGAGCATGAAAGTACTTCCTCCTACAAATACACAATTATTTCACAAGGAAATTATTTGGTCATCAGTGCCTGTAGAGACCACAGGAATTATAAACAAAGGCAAGAAGTTAGTCTAATTTTCCTTTCTCTGAGCAACCTAACATTTCCCACAACCCATACAAGGATTTACATTGTTAAATTTGTCAGATAACAGATGTAGATCCATGTTCTCATAAATGTCTGCTGATTGTGGTCTTAGAGGCCATTCACATCTACGATAAGAAAATACCCCAAAAGCTTTTGATATTAAGGCATTTTTTAAAAGTCATAAAAAAATTATACTAAAACCTTTCCACTAAGTAGCATGTACCTTCCTAAGTGTGATGAAGTTTATTTCGCCCTAGAACAATAAAAATAAAAAGCTACCAAAAAAAGAGGTAAGAATATTAAATCCAAAAGTTATGTTAAACAGAAGTAAGATTGTGACATAAACTGACAAAAGCCAGGAAATTGAAAGCTAAGGCTGACACACTATCTGTAATGCTCTCTGTGTTTCCATGACATGAGTTAAAACCAGAGTTACAGCCTTAACTTTAAATTTCCGGTCTTTTGTCAGTTTGTGTCACAACCTTTATGTTATTTAAGCATAGATTTTGTGCATTTAATTGTACATTACCCTTTTTAGTGCTGATTCACATTTCAATAAATCAGATTCTTTTAAAAACAGCTTTGAGAAATAACTGTGTTTGTTTTCAATTGTCTGGGCCTATATTTGACCTTCACTATATATTTTGTTCAAATGAAAGCAAAAAACCTTAATTTCTATTAAGTTGCAAAAGCAATCATTTTATGGTGTCAAACACAGCTGTTCCATTTATAAACTGAACGTCATTAAATGAAATCTGTAGGAGAAAATGAGAAAATCTATGCTCAGTGCAGAAACCATTTTTCTTCATCATAATTATAATTTATTATGTCTGTAGATCCATCTCATATTAATGATGTTATTTTGCAAGGTATAATGCAAAGATGATAGTAACTGTCTCCATGAAGCTCAATATATGACTGGAAATAATATATATTGGCCTCAGATTCCCTGCATAATTAACATACTAATATATAAGGAAGAAATATTACTGCTGCACCATTTCAAACATGGAAAAGTAGAGAAAATGTGCTTGTAAACAACATCAGCATTTTCAAAGCCCTACAAAAAAACTCAAGTATATTTATAATACATTCTCTTCTACTCACAGGAAGAAAAATAAAGTCAAGTTAATTCCATACATCTTCTTACCAGTACTTTACTATTTTATTTCAAATGATTGTTGCTTTCTATCTCTTTCTAGATATTAGGTTAACACAGAGATAAAATAATTTACCAGATGCAGAATATAGCTTCCTTAAACTGTATATCAGACCATATTCATAATTGGTTGGAATATATCACAGAATCACAGAATCTACAAGGTTGGAAGGGACCTGGACTCCCTTTCCTTCCAGGAAGGAATATATCTATATATTTTCTAATAAAAGCTCATAAAGACTAAGTTTACAGAGACAACAGAATCTTTATTTACCTGCAAATAAAGATTTGAAAGTAATGTAATATTGGGTGTGCTATAGAAGAAAGCCAACTTAATGCATCTTATTAATGTCTTCAGCCAGTCATTGGATAGGAAATGGCATATTAGAAATCTCTTTTTTCAAGCCAGTAGCATAGCATATGAGAAAACTAGATTATTTTAGATGTGCTCATGTGCTTAAGGGACACGCTTTCTTGGACTTCATAGGAATCAACATTTTCATTTGGGCCTAATCTCCAGTATTGCAGATCTCACTCCAGCAAAATAGAGATATCCTGACTTGTCTTAAAACAGCTAAGAATAAGGCTTACTGTGTTTTTTTGTACCTTAAGAAACTGCCAAATGAGAAGCAAAAATACAGACCATTATGACTTGTTGCCAATGGGGGCCAGTAAGCCTTGTTCGTTAGCTGGACTGACCTGGGCTTCTACCCACCACAGGGCCATAGAGCACAGACATCAATATGAGGATGGAGCAAATGGCTTATATTGCGTTGTTCAATCTGCATATATACTCCAGTAAGATGCAGAAACTCACTTACTGCCCAATTCGGGGACTAATTTCTACTTTTTGCCTTGTATGGAATGGAGTTATCAGTAAGCTAATTAATTATGCTCCTAACTTCCCATGACATCGTGAGATCTTCCAAACGCCATGCCCTACGTTCTATGTACTATGCTATACTACATCATCTACTTAAGCTAAGCTCTCTACTTTATTAAATCCTAAAAATCATGATAAATTCCCACAATGACTCTTGATAAATACATAATTTACCTAATTCACACTCTAAATCCCTGTTTGTATATGATACCCTTTTTAAAATACAGATTGTTAAATTTAATGTAGCATTATAAAAAAATTCATTTCCTGGGAAAAAAAAATTTTGGCATCAAAATGATGCCAAATTTTGGCATCAAAACAAATTCATTTGCATCAAGTCTCTGCATAGCCCAAATAACTAATCCCCATTAATTTTCTAATTAACAAATTAAACATCTAATAAGCAGATGAGTCTAATAACATTATCCGAGATATAAGTACTCAGAGCATAACCAGACCTGAAGATGCATTTCTGTATCTTGTCCCTATTCATCTCTGTATCTTGTCCTATTCCTTAATAGGACATGCCATTTAGGCAAGCCTTGACTCTTGGCTGTGGAATTCCTCTGAAGACAGTAGAGGGACAAGTTTTTATAATCTCTGAGGAGGGTCACATGCCTAGGAGAGGAAGAAATAAATTAAGAAAGCAATCAAGTTTAGTTCTGTCTCTAAGCTCACTGAGTTCACAGCAAAAATTCAGTATAGCCATTGGTCAGAGGAATAAGATTTATGTGACCAATGCAAAGACCAAAATCTTAATTTGTTACTCTAGACTGCCTTTAACATCAAGGAGAAGACAGAAAACACTGGTTTTCATGCAAAGGGATCATCTAAAATAGATTAGATGGCTTACTAGAAGTAGTAGTTTTTCTCTGTTGACCAACAGGCAGTCAGAGGTGCCAAATTTAGATTATATGACTTGCAATTTATATAACTGGATCTGTACTGCTTTTCAAAACAATGCAATTTAAAATAATATCTTTAGATTTTTTTAATTATCTATCTTGTGCCTCTGTTTTTTCTTCCAAAGTCCTAGTATTTGATACACACATGGGAAAATCTGTTTCTGTAGATTTTCCTGCAAAAAGTATATTTAAAGGCTGTCGCCATTGCAGAAATTGATAGTGAAATGGATTAAGCAGATGGTTGGTCTGAAACTAAAATTACAATGTATGTGAAGCATATTTTCTGTTGTCTGAATGGAGAACTACCTTTGACTTTACATAAGGATATAAACTTATATTTTTCTCCCTATAGGCCACTGTTGAATAATCTGTCCTCTTACCATTTAAAAAAATCTTTCATATGCTGTTAAGATCTTTTTGGCAAGAGTTTAGAGATTTCCTCCTCCATGTCTTCTTATGAACTCCACCTGGCCAGAGTAAAAGAATCTAAGTTCAACGGTACATCAAATCTCCAAGTGATACACTTCTAAATCCATTGTTTCTCATAAGATTTTAAAGAAATACTTTTGAATAAGGAAATTGAGGGCTTAGTAATGTATTGTTAATTAACACAGCAGATGTTGCAAAAGTCTTGGCTGTAGCAGCATCTTTTTTTGAAAAGGAGTAAATTGGAGAATAAGAAAGACATTTTAGAGGTTATATTTTAGGGTTTTTACATACTTTAGCCTTATAAATATTTTATTTCATGTTTGAAAGGAAAATATTCAGCAGTCCTTACAATAAACTCTTTTTTTTCTTATTCCATTTAAACTCAAATTGAATCCATAGTTTCTGTGATTTATTGGGTAACATTGTAAAAGAGGCAAGAGAGTAACCTCAGGCAAACCATATGTAGTGAACAGGTTCCAGAGACACTTTATTGCTTTCTACCAGTGGTAGGTTAGCACTGGCACTCTTCCTTCTGAATAGGTTACAGCTGCTATCAGACACATCTGTTCAGCATTTTACTACACAGAGACTGTAATGCCAAAAACAATGCCAAACTTGTATTGCCCATTTCCTGGGATTACTGCTCTCAGAAAGTTCACATAAAGTTATTCTCCCTGTAATTTTAACATCTGACAAACAAGATCTGAACAAATATTTTAATTTCATACAATATCTATAAAGTTCTGCAGAAAATATAACTATAATAAGTATAATCACAGTCATCCGCCAGCACAGAAAATAGATTCCAGAAATAATTTAGGCCATGTGTTTTCATTTCTATTTTTTTGAGGGGGAGATGGAGGTTGTGGGGTGTGTTTTTTTATTATTTTTTTTAATGAAAAAAGCCTATTGCAATGCTTTCACTTTGCCTGTTAGACCTTTCCATGTTTTTTAATAGAGAAGTGGCTTGGATTTTATAGGATATAATTTAGTATTTTCAGTAACTTGTTTTTAATAGGCAACACATCATTTCAGAGATCATATTCTTAATATTGAATTATTTCAATAAAGTCTTTCTACTCTCTATTTTTAAAACATAAAGAATATCTCAGTCAGTCCTCAGGTGCAGATATGAAATAATTAACAATGTACACAATCCTCTGAGCAAAATCAGTTTCACTAGATTTCCCTTCCTAAATCCTAATGCTTTTGTACCTATGTAGGTTATTGTGGGGGCTACTCTACAGCTGTCATGGAGTCACTTTCGGGAATGATAAAAGTCTGTTCTGGACCAACTCTGCAAGCTGGAAGGACTTATAGTCTGTTTGGAGGTGTGCTCTGGGTGTCCCTGCTGGAGCAGGAGGTTGGACTAGATGATCTCTAGAGGTGCCTTCCAGCCTCAACCAGTCTGTGATTCTGTGATTCTGTGTTTTGTGTAGGAATACATGCTGAGCCTTGCTACTGGCTGGGATGGATTTACCTTATTAACTCCTCTGCTGAATATGATTCTTGCTGAAACATATGTAAATGATTTATATCCTTCAAAAATCTGAAAGATGCACTTTTTTACAGGAAATTCAGAAGTGTTTAATATTTTATAGTATGAGCTACAATATTTTCTACAGAAGCAGAAGATCATTTGGCAGCCGTTTAGCTACAAAATACAGATTATATTAAAAAAAGATCTAGAAGAAAAGTAAACACTAAATTTTAGGTTTAAATATCAGAACTGTGGAAAGTTCATCTTGTGTGTTGATACAAGAGGAACAAAATAATGAATTGAATCTACAATGAGGTATGGATGTAGTATACCATAGGTCAGCCTGATTTATTATAGATATTTATAATTTTATTTATTTTCCTAAACAATGATTAGCTTAGTATAAAGTAAATAATTAATATTTTTTGCTCTATAGGTGAAACTGAAACCATATATCTTTGAATCTTTTTCATTGCACATCTCATGATTTCTCAATGCTTTTACTAGTCATTTATGGCCCCATTTTCAGGACACCATAGAGTTTAGTCCTCCAACTACACAGAAGTATGTGATGAAGGCTTAAACTTCATAATTATAAATATGATTCATCCCAGACTGTACTAAATTCATTAATGAGATCAAAATCTTACACAAAATACTATTGCTCCTTCAGCATGTTTGAATCATTCGGTTGATGCCTGAACAAAAATAAAAATAAATAAATATTTATTTATTTGGATTCCTAAGAATTCCAATAAATTTTTGATCTTTTATTTCAAACATTTCAATTATTTCAAGTTTGTATTTTAGTTATTAAAGTTTTAAAGATATTTCCCTAAGATCTAAAACATAAGTCTCACGTAACTGACAAAATTAATCCTCAGACTTATCACGAGTAAAATAAATATATAAACAAATAAATGAAAGTGCTATTTATGGTTGAATTGTATGTAGTAGTATGCATTCATGTAGTTGACATGTATTATATTTTCATTAATTTAAATGTCCATTATATCCCCAAAACACAAGCAAACTGTACAGCTAAAATACAATACAAGCATTCCTTTGTTCTTTGCAAAGACATGCAGGATATGCAAAAATACATATTTAGAGTATAATAGTTTGGGAAATCTTTGTGCAGCTTTATCAAATGAATATCATTTCATGACACAGTGAGGAAAACTTAGTTAATTTATCATGATGATTGATTCAAGTGAAAAAGACACACTAGTAGACACTTGCATCTGGACTGGTAAATTTTCATGACAATTTTGCAAGGATTTATTATGCAGAAATACTAGAACAATTTGCATTAAATCAATTTTCTGCTTTTCCCATTAGATTATAGTTTTTTTGAAGTTAAATATTTTGATAACTTGCATTTACTGAAATTTGGGATTACAAGAATTTTCTGTTCTTTTAATATATACCACAGCATATATTCAGCATTTACCTGTTGCACATTTCCCTATGACTCAGGAAATTCATATTCACCCAAAAGATATGTTTTAGAAAACAGGGAATCAGATGTCAGTAATGACAAGCAATAAAAAAAAAAAAGAAAAAAAGAAAAAAAAAAGAAAATCCAAGATTTTTGGTTAGACAGATCTACTCACTTAAACTTGACCAAGTTTAAATTGGTCTAAAATTATTTTCTAATACTCTTGCTGTCTAGCTATCAAGTATCTACCTCTTTTCATGATTATAAGGAAGTCCTGCTTTGTTTAGCGAAAATATATTTAGTTTCACCTCACAGTGGAGAAAGGTGACTTTTGCTCCATTTTTAATTTCTGCTTCTTCAGGGTGTGATATTTCTGCCATGAAAGATTTCTTTAAGACACAAAATTTTTATATAAAACCAGTATTTTAATCTTCTAATAAAGTGATTAAAGCACAATTTGAGAAAGCCCATGGGAAGTGCAAATTTATTAAGAAAAACAACATAAAAAATACAAATTTATACAGGGATGCAGACTATCAAACAGTATATCATGACAATGTAGCCTTTGAATGATATTTGGAGTCTGGGACTCAAGCCAAAAAGAAAAAAAAGAAAGAAATAAAAAAAGAAAAGCTTTTAAGTTATGTTTTTTAAAGATCAAAAGATCAGAGTTTTTTTTATATATAGTCTATCAAGGAAGAGCCAGTTGATTTACAATATGTTTTCTCTCACTCTTTTAGCCTTCCAGAGATAACGTATTAGGTAGGAAGACAAAGAAAAGAGTTTGAAAAATATGTACACTATAATGAGTATATTAGATTTATTCCGATGTTTTGTACTACTGAACTTATTCAATGATTTTGTAGCCTGTTGGACAGAAAAGCAGGTAGCATACACATTTTGAGTCGTGAAAAGTTATTATATTTAAATTCAGATAAGCATAATCAAGACTAGTTTTGCAAAATAAGGGGATAACTAACTTTATGCTAAACTAACACTGCTCAGCTCTAGCTCAAAAATAAAAGATAAACAGTGAACATGGAAGATAAAAATCAGCAATATGGAAAGATAAAAGTCAGGTCTACTATTTAGGACTTTACTAAGCTTAACTAGCAGACTAGTAGATGCCTTGCACTTTTAACACATCAGTTCCCATGGTGATGCTCAGTTCAAATAGAACTGGATTTTAATACACTGATTCTGTCTTAAGTTTTCAGGATAACGCACAAATCTAATAAAAGTTTTTAAGGACTTTAAGATCTTCTGGGACTATCTTTCTGTCTTTAGCATTTATTCCTTGGAAGATTGTACCCTGACCTATAACTCCTTGGGTTTACAGTATGCAAGGATTTTATTCTGTCACTCAACTTTGGTTGAATGGGCTAAGTGTAATCTGTTCACTGTCACAGGAAACTTTCTTGACATTGAAGAAAACATCGTCTAGCAAACTCTAATTGCATTCTAGATCCCTGAGTTCTCTGAATAGCAGAAAGAATAGCAGAATGAATGAAAATTCAAGAGAATTCCTGGCCCTAAAATATAAAACACAACTTACTGTTAAAGGAGTAGTGTTCTTGTTGTAAGTAAAAGCCATTTTTCAAAATAATTTTAAAGCTGGAAACGGAAAATTGATACATCGCCTCTAAAGCAAGCAATTTTTTATATCAAAATATATATTATTGTACTGTTAAACCTTATCTTTTGCTGGCTACAGTGATTTTATTCACAACATAAGTGCAAATGAGCTTGTTGACCAAAAATGGTCACCATTGTCTTCTTTGTTTTTTTTTTCCTAAGACTTACACTTTCTGATTTCAGCTATAAGTGATAAATAGCAATGGGCTGGGAGATGTTGGCTTTGTCATAGGCAGCTCTGTGCCTTCAGAGATTATAAATCTACCTCTGTTTCTGACTGAACTCCCTCAGCAACAGAAGATGGTATCTGCTATACTTGGAAGGTGTATTGAGCACTAATGACCCATAATAGTGCATATTTTGCATTCCTGCCTTGAATTTCTTATGAACATCCATGTATTTTAATATAAGATACTGATATGAAAAATGAACTCACATTGCAGGCAAATATGAGAGTTTTTTTAGGCTTCAGTCACATACGGAAACATTTTTAAAAGATTTCTGTCTGCAATATTGTCTTTACCTTGACTACTACCTAATTTTTCATGTGCTGTTGACATGTACATTAATGAAATTTCTTTCTCTCCTTCTCTGCTCTAACTATATATGCTGAGGAAACTACAAAAATGCCTCTGGTTTTAACATAAGGACACAGATCCAGATGATAACCTCAAGTCAGCCCACCAAAATGGGAAGTTTTATTTACTCTAAGTCTAGGATATCAGATATGTTGCAGTTTGAGATGTATCTGTTAAAATCCTACTGTCCTTGGTTAATTAATTAAGAATGCCAAGTAAGAAGAAAAAGTGGAAAGAAAAGGATTTCTTAATTTAGAATGTGATGATATTCTTGGGACTAGGGTTTCGTAATACTGAAGCTAGCAAAACTGAGGTTTGCAAAAAATACTCCAATGTTAAAAAAGATTTGTTGCAGTTATCAGATCTTTGGCCACTAGTCTTACAGCTCTGTTGGAGCAAAGAATTCTTTGTGAAAAAAATGTAGTGTTGGCTGTACCTTCACAGGTTAGGAATTTGAGAGAGAAAGGAAATAAATAACAGCATGAGTACTGGACAGTGACTGAACCACATAAAAATGCTCTGATTCTTTTTAACTTCTCTAACATTGTTTTACACATTATACATGCACATGAAATCCCAAAACATGAGAACATTAGGTGAATAAAAATCTATTTGCAAAATGTGATCTCTCACCATGTAAATAGAAGATATTATATATATATATATATATATATATATATATATTCACACACATATAGATGAGATGGAATGTGGCAGGTAACTTTAATGAAAAAAAATAGTTAAAAATTACAATGTGCTCTTTCACATTTCTTTTGACTTTGTTAGGTGACTGTTCTATGCTCTATTGGGGAAAATAAAGGATATAATTACTAAGGTCTTTCAGATTCAATTAGGATTTTAAAAATATTATTCTATAGGGTAGCATGCTATTCTATAGGGCAGTATTTTTTGACTCATAAATGCAGTGCTATGTATATATTTTGCATGATCTTTAAGTTACATTTCCTCTGATATTTCGTTTCAATTTAAATACATAATACATCGAAGACATAGTCACAAAACATATTTTGCTTGCTCTGTTTTTTAATAATGCTTCCAAATGCTTCAAAACTGAAGCAGTAAACAAATATCACATATATTAATTCTAGTTTTTGTCTACCTTACCTTTAAATGTAGAAGAAGTCTCCTCACATTACAAAATAATTGTCATTTTGTCAATAATTGTAATTGTCAGAAGTTTAGATATTTAATGTTAAAGATGCCACTATTCTTACCTTCCTTCTTATCCACAGAAGATTCCTTTATTTTGGTTTGTTGATGGATTTATTTTTTTAATGCTTGACTATGTATTTCTTAGCTCTGTAGACTAAAAATATAATAACAGGACCAGTAGGAATTCTCTGACATTTCTTTTCCAGTTACAAGACATTAACAAACACATGCAAAATGTTTCATTGTTAGTCTGGGAATTCTGTGCAAGTAGTGACTAGGCAAACAGATCTTCTTGGCTTATGAATTATGAAAGTAATATTCTATTTTTCTAGTCTTTTTTATTGCCCATTTTTTTCCTAGTTTGAGATAACCAAAGTTCTAGTAGTGCTTCTTTTGTCTACCTAACTTTTCAAAAGATATCAGAACGCAAGATATGTTCATGGATCTATTTGTGATATGCTAATCTCTAGATCTAAAGCCCCATCAAATAAATTGTATTAGTCAGGTGTCTAAAATTCCATCATAACTATATATATGAAGCAGCTGTGCAATGTTTGATGTTAGCTGTGCACCACATTTAATTAGAGATTTCTCTTTTTGAATCAAAATTGATACAGACAAAGCAACTGGGAAGGATCGTCCATCAATTAGAGCCTAACTCAGCTGCTCATCTTTATGGACAAGCAAGAAAAGCATCTGTAAAAGGGCTCTGAAGCTTGGGAACTAGGAGAAGAACAGTATCTGCAGAGCAGGAAATTACATGTTGTGGAGTAAGAGGAAACATTCAAAGACACCTTGTTAAGTCTCAGGATGGAAGACCCAGCTTAGAAACTGATGGTATGTGCACAAAAGCATTTGGAAACCAATTTTGGTTTACAGATTCCAGACTTCAACACTGCTGAGAAAGCAAATTGAGGTATGATGTCCTCCTTCCCAAAAGAGCCTCTAATCTTTTTTTTCTTCCACTCCTGCTGACCAACATAGATTATCTGCACAAAAATGTTATGAAGGCTATGGTTAATTATGAGTAATCTTTCACAGTTAGGCTGAGATTTTCTCAAATAAGTAAATTAAGTCTCTAACTGCTTATAAATAAGTAGTTTAGTATTGAACAACTCACAGTTGGTGTGTACTGTTAGTTAGTATTGTGCTTCAGTAGTTGGACAAGAGTTTTTCTTCGTATGTGTAAAGTTCCAAATTTTGGGGTTGTTTTGATTTCAATATAGTTGCTAAGGACTCAAAGGTAACAGAGTGGAAAGAAAAATCTTAAAATACATGTAAATTAAATTAGAGCATATAAAATAATTTGAAACATACACAGATCAAGTCATAATCATTAACTGAAATTCCCTGGGTATTTTTAAATTGTTCAATATAGTAGAATTAAATCTCTCACTCTTGTAGGCATTCAGTTGTAAAAATAACACCATATATTCAAGTGTCCGCCTTTGAAAATACCATGAAAATAGAATGGAAGGAAAAAACAAACCCTACTTTTTAAAAAAAAAAATAGCAGGGCTTTAAAAAAAAAACCTCCGAAGTAGCAACCTCCCCCATTTTTGTCTGTTTCTTTGTTTTGTTAAAAAGCTTGAACAGATACACAAGGTCAAACTCTACAGTAGAAAGAGATTTATTTCTTTTTGTATATAGAATTGGATGTTTAAGTTCAAAGTCTTTTCTTTTTTTCATTTCACTTTTTAATATTTTTTTCTGCAGTACTTCTGCAGAACAGAAACTTTTTCTCTTTCACTATTACAACTCAATAAAGTAGAGTTTACAAGCAGGCAATAAAATACTGTGAAAACAATGTTAATAACTGTCCAGATACCAGGCTCTGTATTAAATTTTTAGTTATTACAGCTTGCTGTGGAAACAGAGCAGTTTAAGTGCTGAGTATTAAGCAGCTCATAATACACTATAAATTTCAGATGCACCTACATTATGTAGTACTGTGCAAATCATAATTTCAGAGTCAGTTTCATTTGTGCTTGATGTGCTGTAACAGAACAAAAACAGCTGAAGCATGCATGCCTTCCATTTTTACAGAAATTGTAAAGGATTATTTAAACTGAAGGAAATGCAGCTTCTAATATAATTTGAGAGACAGCTCAAAGAAGGCATTACAAGCAACAATTGAGCTGCTTAACCACTTACTAAAACCATAACTTTCTCAATTTTACAATTTTTCTCTAATATTCCACTTATCAAAGGGTTCAGAATTACCTTGTGAATTATTTTGCATATTCCTGTTACTTAGACCACTTACCTGGTTTATATGTCAAGAGAATTTGTTTTCAGTCAACTCCTACTCACTAATTATTTCAGCACACAGCTGCTTTAGCAAGTAAGACAGACTAATTTCCTTGGGCCGAAAGGTTTGCTTCCTTTGATTTTGCTTGCAAATGAACACCAGTGGGTAATTCAGAAAGAGTAGAGAAGGTGCAAAGAGGAAAGACATTTACCTCATTTTTTTCATATCTCTCTCTAGAAATCCTTCAGTCAAGACAGAAGAGAGAGATCCTAATAGTTTCCTAGAAGAGAGAGAAAGCTATTTTCCACAGGAAGTACACAGAGCATCGCAGTCTTTAGAAAAATGGAGATTATTATTAGATTATCTTCTAAGGCTGAATGTTAGCTATCTTCTAAAAATCTCAAAATCTTCTCCAGAAATTGCTTTCTCTGTTTCAGAGGCAGACTGAGTACAAAGTGGTTTTCTTTGGCAAGTTCTATATTTTCTTTTCATAAAATTAAAAAAAAACATCCTTCGAGCACATTTTTTTTTTCTCCTTGGGCCTCAAGAGATCACAAACCTCTGACAGAGGAAAGAAGCCTGTTATGGTAAGATGGATGAGTAAAACAAATTTCAAGCCCAGCACAAATACATCTAACATTTCTTATGGTGAAACAGGAACTAACAAAATCTCTGACTTAGTATGACCATGCATTCACTGATTTATTTTAAATATATTTAGCACATTTCTAATTTAACATACATCAAGTCATCGAAGCAGAGCAAGGACAGGGCTTATCCTTGTTCTGGGAGAGACTCACCAGAGATGACAAAAAATTATCTGAGCAGAATGAGGAAGCATAAAAGGCCTCAAGTCACAGAGATCTGAGGGAGTGAAAAGATAACCTGCACACTAAGAGATGATCCCAGCACACAGCTACTAGGATCTAACCACTGTTTTTTTCCAGGTGAAGTTAAGTTTTCCAGGCCAAGGCACATTTGCAACCCTTGTACTGCAAGTGTGGGCTTGCAAGACCAACAAAAGACCTCAGCATTTTGGGAGAAGTTAAGAATTTGGGAGTGCATGTCATAGTTTTGTTGTTATGCTATTAAAGTTTACAGTAATTACATTAACTGTATGCTGGCAAATATGTCCATGTAACTTCTTGTGATTTTACTGTGCTGGATCAACTGTACTTGTATGTTGTAATGCTTATGCTATTAAAGCATCATTGCCATATATATGTTTCCTTAATCATAGTCTCTTTCCTTACTGGATAGCACTGTTTTCATACACTATTTTGCCAACAGCTGTTTTTATCTGAAGTTCTTTAGCTAATTATTTCAGGGAAAGAAATTTTAATGTTCTAGGTATTTGCTATTTTTAAAAAGGGTTTTTTTCTTCCTATGGATAAAGGTCCTTATTACAGTCCTCCAGTTACAAAATCTAGTAGATTTGGGCCAAGAGAAATGAACCTAAATAAAACACATAATGGCAAAACTTGGAGGTGTTTGTTTATTTTTAAAATAGTGTCCTAAGCTCTTAACTGAAAAAAGAAAGAAACCACAGTACTTCAAAGAGAGACCAGCCTGACTGTTGAGTTTGAAATGGATCATGGAAATATTTCCTTTATGCTGTACAAGACTTCAAATGTTGTGAGATTCACAGATAAATTCTAGCTAGTCTTGCTGCAGAAATTAACATCCTCCCGCTGTTTTTCATCAGAGTCTACCACTATCACCAGACAATCAGGAAAAATAGAGTCAGTGACAGAGTTTGAGTCAAGATGATATAAACGCTTCCTCCTGCTAACATTGCTGTGAGGTAGTAAACTCTTTGGACAGAATGGAAAAAGGAGATAAAAATGTAAAAAGCAAGATGTGCCACTGTTTGGTTGAAGATCTACTTTGAGAAAATGCAAGATTATGCATGTTTTTTGTTAGTCTGAATCTATAGGGTTAACAAATGACTAGTTGCCACAAGCAGACAAGGGTCCATCTAGCAACAGTTGAGAGGCAATACAAGGGCTGGGCCCTTATGAACTTACAAGACCAGGCTGTCAAAGAAGAAAGTTGCACAGACAAGGATAAGGCAAAGGATTTTGTATTTTTGCTGGTTTAAAAGGAAATCTTTCTTCGGGGAACAGAAGCTGTTCCTTCTAAGAAATTGCACACAGATAAAGAGGACACCCATAATTTATAAGAAACCTGAATTCCTATGTTCCAAGACAAGGAAAAGGACTTAACTAAAATCTTTCTGACTGCAGATGTTTTGTTTCATGTTGTGTTTACACATTCAGGAACAATGGCTAAACCATACACTTTGATCACCTTTTTTTGTCACTGGTCCTGGACTCCAGAAACAGCAGCAGGTGCTTGAATTGAACACAGGGTATCATCAATACAGAATTGTCATTGGAATTACATTCCACTTCAGAAGCAGCAACAACACTGGTCTGATCCCAGTTGGAGTCTAAACAAAAAGACAACAGAAATAAAAGTAACCTTGTAGACAGAACTCCAAATACAGCAAATGATAAGCAATTAGGATAAGCATTTTTTTTCCTCAAGGACAATTTTTCCTTGATCCTATTCTTAAATGAACTCTGTTCATACAAGGCTTATGTTTCTACCTTTACATAATTCAAATTAGTAAAAATTACTTGTTCAGAACAGGTGACACTACTAATGGTAAAATTCTTCATTAGCACTCTTGAGTATCTTTTATCATCCTAGTCAGGCAAGACTAGTCTTAAGCAAGACTGCTTTACTCTTAGGATTAATATAAGTGATGACCTTGATACTGGAATCTTCTCTGAGGGAGTAGGCACAGTATCATATCTTTCCATTACACAACTGGCATATAACACTCTCAAAAGCATCTAAAAGGTGGTAACAGATTCATAGGGTCTCAAGTTACTTTATTATTCTAGCAATAGTAGATAATATAAATAGTAGCTCAGACCACTTGGATTTGTTTGGATCCAGTCTCCTCATCTGACCAATATTATTTTCTTAACAGGCAACTCTGCTAATTCAGTGAGGAATCTTGAAAGTTCTATAGTAAATAGCATAGTTACAGGCCTCGTGGTAATTTCTAGCATTCTATGGCAAAAAAAAAAAAATCACAAAAATCAAACTAAGGTTTTGGTGCTGCAATATATTTGATCAACTCTCAAACACATTTCTCACTATTGACCAATTCATCTCCTTCAGAGACTTAAATCGTAGATCTGTTTTCACATAAGTGAAATATTAGACATTCGAAAAGAGCCACTACCATATAACGTATTTGTTTCAGCTCAAATTATGTTTCTCTTGTCTGTAATAAATGGTCATATGCCTTTACGATGCCAAGTTACAAAAATTTGAATTGAACATTATACATACATTATACATTATATTTTCATATCATGCAATTAAAAAACTCTATTGGTTCCATTCTTGGAGAAATTATGGTGCCGGGTGCCTGCTTTTTAGAATTATTCTGATAGTTAACACAGTGTGACAAGGCAGGGAGACTAGGCCAAAGTTAAAGAAATCTCATCCAAAATTTGCTGTTTAAAATGACAAGGCCAGAAAGCAAAAAGGCTTCTCATCAGACTACAGAAAAACATGAGCAGACTGCTAGAAATGCTTTTGTCTTTCTTCTCATCCAAGTACAATTTTCTTCCCAGAACTCTGTGTACCAACTGGAGAATCTCAAAGCCCAGGAACGTCATTTAAACAAAAGGTCCCACTGACTCTCTTCTGAATGGTTTATTCATTGATTTAGTATCAATTAAAGTTCTTATTTTTATTCCAGCATTCTTATATCTATAAATACTTATATGCACAAATATATTTAGAAGTATATATGCAAACTTGTATCTGCTAGACAGAAATACCATTCTGACAGGAAACTCTCATACAATAATATAGCTTATTTCTTACATGTACAGATGCAATTGTGACAGGGCTTTTTTGTGGCATGAAGTCCTGGTGTCATCTTCCTGTAGTAGGTAAGTAGGATCTGCTCTGAAGTGCCTGGTGACTAATGACTATTTTCAAGACAATGGATCCACTTCCTAAGGGAGAAAGAACAGCTTAAATGAGGGAGAAATCTCTTTTAGTTCTATTTCAGCAAGAGATGGCCCAAGTGGACCTTTAGGCATTGCTGCTATGGGAACTATAAAAGTTTCCATGGAGTACACATAAGTGTGAAGTTGAAATCATGACCTAGTCACAGCATTATTTCTATGAATCCAATGATTCTTTAATGTAAAATGTGCAAGTCTCTACCATTTCTAGATGATTTTTTTTTCCCTAGGACATGAGGTCTTGGCCTAGATCATGGGTGAAAGCACGTAGAAAGTCAATAGAATTAAAATAAATCCTTTGAGAATGAAGATAGTACAGATTATGGTAGCATTATTCTATAACTTTGTTTTGGGAAGAATCTGGTCTTAGAGGCAAACATCTGTGGAGTGGGGCCTATTGATGGATTTAGACTCTAATAAACTCTCTTTCTGGATCTTCAGAGGTGCCTACCACACAGACTGAACAAAAGACTTGATAACACTGAGCAAAATCTTTCAGAAAACTAAGATGGACCTTACAAGTATGATGAAGAAAAGGTTTGGTTTACAGAATGGCAGCAGGGCAAATGAAGTCCACGTAAGCCTTATTTGATGCATACCATTCTTTCCTCACCTCTTTTTCTTTACCGTTCTTGCTCTCAAATAAAACTTAAATATCTGTATGCCTATTTCCATTTTTTTTTCTTTTAAGTAAAGCACCATTTGAGGAATCTTGAAGACTATTGGAGTTTTGGTCTTAATTTTAATACGATGTTGATCCAGTCTTGAATTATGAGTAAGAGAATGATTCAAATTTGATTAATAACAACTCTTTAAGGATATTGATTCCTACTCCTGTATTGGCATGAATATAAATAAACAAATATAAATAAAATAAATAAACAATGAAATACTATCAAGAAACAATATTTCCTATCAGAATCTTCAATTTATATATTCTCTAGACTTATATCAGAGTCAAAGCCATATTACTAAATTCCATTATAAAACTAAGCAGATTGCTACATTTTTCTAGTAAATTAGAAAGAAAAAGTAGAGTTTTACCCCAATGATTAAATTTCACCATTGATCCAGCAACTATATGAAAAGCTCACAGTATTCAAACTATTATAATTCTATCACAGGTTTCATCACATTCTATGTTTTTTCTTCATTTTATGTGTTTGTGTTTTCAGCTAGTGGAAACAAGATATTGCATAGAAATTGGAGCTTTCTTGTAGCTGTAAAGACAAGCTTGAAAAATTGGTCTAAGTGTATCTTCAGATCCCAGAAAGGGTACATAAAACAAAGAGGAAATAATTTTATCCCTTCTGCAAAAAATATATTTAACTGATTTGTAAATAAATCTCCTGTTCAGTATCTAACACCTTTTTTTTTTTTAAATCATATGGGAGAGTAAACATTGATGAAATAGCATAGAGCTCTGAATGAAAACAGCAACACATCTGGGCAAAAAGACTGAACTTGCAGCTCACACCAGAAGCAACACTCAAGCACCATAATGCTTATGTGCATGTCTGTGACTCATCCTATTTAAAAATAATACCAAGGGTTTTGGCAGATCTCTTGTAGCAGTTTTCAGTGGTTATTACGATATAAAGGTGAACAACTGACTAAACAGAGAAGCCAATTGCTGACAGATGATAGGAATAATTGTTCAAGCAAATCTTTGAATAGTATGTCTTAGAATATAAACTGTCAAGCCTGATTTTGTTGACTGACAGTTTTTAGAATCTAGGTAGGTAGAGAGCTGTGAAAATTCTTCACTTCATGAGCATTTTGAAAGTGATTTCTGACACATAAACTTTTGGCAGCAGTTTTCAAGGGGGTCATCTAAAATGACTGATACAGTAGTTAGTGTGATGCAGGCATAGCACATTTAACAGTCACTGAGCTCTGAATATGACACAGTATGATCCTAATTGCAGCACGGCTAGCAAAGCATAAGGGAGTTGCACAGAGTGCTTGACAGATATTTTATCACTTTGATAGATGAAAGAGATTTCAAATGGTAAAACCAGGAGATGGTACCATACCTGCAGTACATTTTACAGATAAGAAATAGGCATTTCTTGACATGACCCAGACTGTTAAAAAGAAATAAAATAAAATAAAATAAAATAAAATAAAATAAAATAAAATAAAATAAAATAAAATAAAATAAAATA
>JAUBOD010001123.1:1561024-1582781 GCA_032353885.1 Nothura maculosa | reverse complement strand
TAAAATAAAATAAAATAAAATAAAATAAAATAAAATAAAATAAAATAAAATAAAATAAAATAAAATAAAATAAATTTTTTTAGCATCTAAGATATATATG
Source organism: Nothura maculosa (assembly GCA_032353885.1). Lineage (NCBI taxonomy): Eukaryota > Metazoa > Chordata > Aves > Tinamiformes > Tinamidae > Nothura > Nothura maculosa. Next base: position 1,582,681 of record JAUBOD010001123.1, on the reverse strand, counting down.
CTATTCTCAAATGTCACAAAGTGATTGCAAAATTTTATAGCTTAGAAGTTCTTAAGTCCTAAGAAATACAGAACTAAACATCCACTCACATAACGGATTTTAATAGCTATTTTGTATATCTGAGATAGATGATTATTTTAGTCTTTAAAACAAAAGTACCAATACTAAATCTTGTGGAGAAGCAGCTGCAATCTTTATTATTCCTTGTGAACAATTCTATTCACTCTGCTAGTAGTCTTGAGGGTACAGTCTAGTGCTTGCTATTCTGCATGGACCGCATCCAGACAGTGCATGCACATGCAGGTAGTACGTCTCCACAAACCAGCCTGAGGGGTGAGGAGAAAGCCATTGTTCACATTGATAAAGTAGCAACAGATCACACTAGCATCTGAGAGCTGATATGATTTCAGTTTGCTGTTAGGTAACGAAAATCTGGCCAGCAATCGACAAAATGCAGCAACAGAGCAAGATGAGACATGAAGTATATCAATTGGTAAATGACCACAGAACAGGTTTGAAAAGCAGCATTTCATTGGAGACGTACTTGGTGCTGGTTATATATAAGAATGAATGTCTAAAGACTCGAAAGATTTATTTCAGGCCTAAAGTGCAGTTTAACATCCTGCCAGCATCCCATTCCCTTCACAATGTCATTTGATCTTAGAATTATAAGGTAATATCCCTGATCTGGTAAAAAGCTGGCAGAGCACTTTCTTATCTCTGCTTTACCAACCTGTCCTCCTCAGATCAAGTCTCCTTGCTCATATCTGTTTGTTTGACCTGGGAGAGCTTTATAATTTAGAAGTTTAGAGACCTGTACCTAGTGTATTCCAGTGTCTTGCCAGGGAAGAGCCAGATCTGCCCCAATCACTCCATGTTCCTATAAAATAAAACAGTTCAAAAAATAAAACAGGCATAGGCTGAAAGGTATCTTAGAGGTAGGTCAGGATAGCCAGGAACTAGGACTCTGAAACATGGTCCAGCAAGTTTCAGTACCTCTGGAGCTTCATCCATGCATAAGGCCATTGTTCAGAGAAGTATCCAAAAAAATACCAAAAGATTGTCCCTCTTCAAACGAACACAAAATTAGTCAGAAGAGTCAAAACTTAGTTCAACAATAATTCAAGCATAATGTTTCAAACTGTTTTTCTACATAATTTTTAATAACTACTTTCCAGTGATGTGGAAGTTGGTAAAAAATTGTTCATTTAAACATAGTTTTTTTCTTTTTTTAAACATACCAAGGTGATTCATTAGGTTAACCTGGAGTATAATGATATGTTTTATCCAGAGTAACTGAAATGTGAGTACATGCCTCGCATCCAGTTAAGGTAGGGATCCAATGCTCCAATGTGAGCACGCAGAAGCACATGGATAAGCAACTCAAATGAAGCAGTGCCAGTTGCACAGAAGCTGTCTAACTGAGATTTGTGTATCATCTGAAAGGCTCATGGGAAAGATAAATTATATTTCAAGATTGATTTAATGTAAAGACAAATGATGAACATACTGACAGATTTTTCTTATTTTCACTTCTCTAAAATGAGAGACAATGTAGACACAGGAATTTTCCTGGAGTGAAAGACACACAGAAAGAAAGTGAAAATATCCACCAGGATGAATTTTTTAAAAAACTACTAAGTCAATACATAGGAAATGTTTAGTTCTGAATGGTAGGTTTTTTCATCATTTGCACTTGGACTTGCTAGTAATAAACAATATTATCAACTTAGTCGTAACACTTGGACTTAAATAATGAAAGCCATGAATAATGATATTATTCAAGTTTATTTTCATGGAAACAAAAGAAAGAATGAAGAAACAAGATCTAATTTATAGAGAAGGTAAAATAGACAGAATTAAATCTAGAAATTGAAGATCTGACTGTGTCAAAAATAGCAAATAACAATACTCTGGAACATAAATACTTCTGAGTACAATGTTTATTTCACAGATCTAAGTGAGATCTGCATGGCAGAGGGATTGAAGGATTCTTTGGTAGGCAGACTGAGAGGCTGTCTAATGGACTGACAATAGAGAGAGATGACAATATTACATAGTGACAAACAGCTTGAAAGTCTTACTAAGGAGCAAAGTCGGAGACCACATGAATATGTGTTTGCACCTTCACGCATCTCACAGAAAAGCCTCAAACCCACATTTTGTATAAAATCATGAACATTTTCAAATATGTACTAATATACTATTTTGTCCATAAAATATGGATAGAAGTTAATAAACCAAGCCTCTCTGCGTGATGAGGAAAGTATTTAGTGGATAGGGTAACAGGATGTAATATAGAAACATATGAAAATAAAACTGTTCTAATGCAGACTGATTTAATGAAGGTCAGTCCTCATTTCAGATTCTTGTTACATCGATGTCTTTAATCTTTCTTAATATCTTTCATCAAAAGAATTGAGCATTGATATCCACTTCAAATACTTAGTAAATAATCCATAAATCTCAGGATATGTATTTCAAGCATATTTTTTGTATTTTTTTACCATTTAAGTACTTACTTACTTACTTAATAACATCTCAATTTTCTTTTGTCTTCTGAATTCTTTTTTAATATACAAATCTTCTCTTACCTTAGCTTATCTCAGTAAGGGAAAGTCTTTTTCACGCTAATAGGATATTTCTTTTGTAGAAATGCCTTTTTTATTTTTGGATTTATGATTTGTTTCCACAAGCATTGGTAGGCACATAATTTTACTAATCTAGGTTTTTGCATTTATGCAATCAAATAAAAATTACAGGCCAAAATTTATGGTGTTAATTTCTAGTTTATACAGACTATAGCAAAAATATTTGAAAATAATGGTTTGCATTTTCTATCTTTGTTTCCATAAGGAAATATAGCCTGATGAATTTTTACTACTCTACAAACAAAACTTCAATATTTAAATTACAATTTCTATAATATTTGATAAATAGACCTGCTTAGAATCATTTCCTTAGAAATAAAAGAGCTTTTTTCAGTATCTGGAAAACCTGACTTTACTGCACAATATCTTTGGAAATCAGGATCAGAGAATTAAAATTATCAAGCCAGGTCAAAACGTAGAGACAAACATTTCCAAAAACAATGGCAGAATTCAAGATTTCCCTATGATTCCTTGCAAGTGACATGATATTTGGAAATGTTTGGATTCTCGCTTAAACCATTCAAGATTAACTTTAGCAGCAGATTTCTAGCTCTGTTCCTTCCCATTGGCTTGGTTTCACCTAGAAGGCTAAGAGCGTACTTTACACTGCCCACGTCTGCCTGGCATGACACAAGGCTTTTGTTCCCATGGCACTCCTGCATAAATGCGTCCAAAATATTTGATAACATGCCATAGTCTCGTAGTTAGACTTTTATTAACAGTGACTAGCTGTCCTTCCCATCCAGTTCTTGAGATATGGCAAAAGAACATGTCCAAGCAGATGTGATATTCCACCACACAGGGGCAGTAGCTACCAGTGGGTAAAACCAAATCCCCTGCAAAGGGTGCAGGGACTTCAAGCTCTTGCCATGTTTGCTTTTCCCATCCACTAGCAATAATCCTACTTTAGAAGATGAAGCGTCAGCCTGCTAATTCACTACATGACTTCTTGGGTGAAAGATCAGTGCTTGAAACTACTGTAAAACTGCATTTTATTCTATTAATTACAGATTGATCATAGATGTGCTCTTTGCAGTGAGGTCACGTTTGCAGACTTTAGTCTAGAGCTATGGCCTTAGCAACAATGTGGTAGCTATTTATGCACAAAGACCATTAGGTTCCAAAAATTTAAATACTAAATAAATACATTTTATTAACTATTACATAAAAATTAACACATTTTCCCACTGTTCTTCAAGATAACAGGCTTGATTCTCCTTCTCAACAGAAGTACCTTATATATTGTTATTTAGCTTCACTGAGCAGCAACCACAATCTAATAAAACTATTTAGGAAACAAGTGGAAAACCTGTTTATGAAAGCTCCCACATAATGGAACTTCTTTTCAGCTATTTAACTTTGTCATTTATTTCAAGTACTCAATGTTATTAAACAGAGAGTCTATCTTCAGGTAGGTAACATATAAATAAAATATGCTTATTAATAAGTATTGATAAGTATAAAATGTACTTATTTTATTGATAACTCCACTCTTTGAAATTAAAACACACATAATGACTGAAAACATTATTTTAAGCTTGTCTTAATCGATATGTACCAAGAATAAAAAACAGGTCATATTGTTATCCTTTTCTGGGACCAGTCAGTAAGTGACTTATTTGATTTCTTTTCTACATATCTAATAAAAGATCAGTTTAGAGGGTGACGGGACTACTTTCTCCACAAAGTCTAGTCAGAATGGAAATTGTATCATATCACATGGACAGGTCAGTAGCAATTCCTACATGGAAAGCTGCATTTTCAGGCCTGCAAATTTACCCCTGGAGAGTTCACCAACCAGATGTCACACTTCTTCAAGAGCTGCCACAGATGGCATAGAACAGCTCTTTTTAATCTAAAATATTTCAGCAGTTTCAAAATCACTGTTGATTTATAGGATTTCTCTTTTGATAATAGAGGAATATGTCCTTAAAACAGATGTATAGTAACTATTTTACATACATTATTAGTATCTGTACATTGTAATGACCCTAAGAATTTGTTCTATTTTTTTCTTTTTCACAAAAAAAGAATCTGTTCTTGCATTTTGGAGGCAGGAAGCTAGATATTGACCTAATAATTATGTAGCATTTGATCCTGTTATTGATCTCTTTTCAGAAATCCCATTGTTATGCAGAATCAGGCATATCTCTGCCAGATGGGATATTTCTAGACTAATCACTTGAAATTTCACACGACTAATAACAGAATCACCTTAACTGAAAAAGTAATGGTGAAATTTCACTGTGAGCTCAGATGTGTTGGTCAAAACCTCAACAGGTTAAGGGCTTTCTGAAAGAATAATGTAAATACACCATGTCCCCTTCATATCTTAATGCACTAGAAGCATTATACAGCAGTGTCTACACACAAGACAACTGGAGACATTGGCCTGACTCTCCAAAACAAAGGAATATTTTATTTTAATGCCTATTTACTTTGTCTGCCTGTCAGCCTGTCAAGCAGCAGCCATCTGTGACTATAAGGAAAACCAGTCCCCTGATCAAAGCCCTGAAATAGAGTGAATAGAGAATTAGTAACATCATAGTGATGATTATGAAAGTGCCCATAATCTAACATGAACCACCTGTGAATTTTCAGTGTTGGAAAGAGAGTGGGAATACTTCAGCAGGTGTTTTCAGGCTGACCAAGTAGCTCCATTGAAAAAAATAATTGGTCCCTTTGTGTTCATACGACTCCAACCTACTTTTTAAGCAGTGCTGTGTTTTGTACTAGGATTCACTATTGTGAACAAGATCAGACTTTTCTGGGTGGTTGGCTGGTTTGGTGTTGGCCTATTGTGCTGACTACAATCCTAGATTTTTCTTTATACCATTTTCTGTCAGATTGCAAAACTGTCAGGAAATATGAGCATTTTTTTACTTTGCCAGGTGTGTTTGCTTTATGCAGGTCACAATCTATGCTGAAACATAAGATACATCTCATAGAAATATACCATATTACCACTCTCACTGTGGTGAAATTTTGAATAGTATCAACAGGTGAAGTATTCAGTAACTCGGGTTGTCTCAAGCCTGTCTGCATTTCCTCCCATAGGCTTCCTCTCATCCTTTCTGAGTGGTATCCATCTAGGGTCCTTTGCCTTCTCATAAGCCAACAGTAGCAATCAAAACTCAGTGACTGTAATTACATAAGTATAAATAGAGTATCACTGATAACAAAGGAGCACGTATGTCCCACTGACTTTTGCTAGCCCTATACAGAGAAAAGAGGCACTCCAGAGAGTCATTCTCTCCAGCAGACCATCACTTCAGACTGCAACGCAGTTGTTTATGTTGTCTGCATTCTCAGTGCTCAGCAAGAAAATTATAGACACTCATTTCTTCCTGTTCCCTTATTCTGCTCCAAAGGAAAAAATAGGCCACAAAAACACCAAATTGGATGACAGTCCCAACACTAAGATCTCTTTCTGCTTAGAGCAAATGGCTCGTTCTTAGACTTAGTCTATGTCTACCTGACAGAATCAATTCCTCCTTCACTAAGTCCTGACTTGTCAGTAGCTACTTGATCAATCAACCTGTTGATGATGTACATCTTCAGTACATTAATGTTCTGATTTATTCTATGGCCTGTAATGCCAACTATTTAGGATTAATAATGACTTGAGATGTGCACTGCTGAATTTTATTCATGCCATTTTGGCATACATAATTGTATGTATGTATACATATAATTGTATATATGGTCTTTGCATTGGGGAGTACAAATAATGGAGATATTTGGATTAGAGGAGGGCTAAGTTTAATATAAACACACAGTTTAATGAAGATTTAACAGCATGAGTTTGGAAGTAGTACACCAAATAATACCACAGGATAAGCTCTGTGCCTCACATATCTAATCTACAAATAACCCTGCATATTCAGTTTTAGGAATAATAAGAGATGTTTCTGCCACCTTATTTTTCCCTCCTCCCAAAATAAAACAGCGCATCTTGCTAATTCATGGAGCAGCATTTTAATTCCTATTATTTAGCATTTCTCTAAGCCAAAGACAGCTTTTTTTAAGTCCACAGGACTATGTACAACATCATCGACATCAGTGGAATGAGATCTATTCATAGTCACTAATGAAATTTGATACAATAAATAAACAGACATTGGCTGATAGATCTTGTTATACCACTGTATACCCTACTTACTCAATACTGTTATATTCAATACTGTGAGCAATAAACTATTCTTACTGGAATATTTTAAATTGCTTGCATAAGCCCAACAAAAACAATTTTCTATGTAAATTACAACTTGATTAATGCCTTTCCCCAGGAAAAAAAATAAAACAAAGCAAAAAAGAACCCTACATTTATAGTCAATAATAAATATCACTCTAAAATTAATACTATATGAAGAAAAACAAATATTAAGACATTGAGAATGATTTTTATGAACAAAATCTCCTTGAAAAGTAGAATATGCCTATTTTTCATGAATTCTCTAAACTGCAATCTCTCAGTCTTCTGATATTACTCTTCCTAGTTTCTGGTTTTTCAATTTCACACAGTTATAAGTGTTTTTCTGATTGTCTCCTCTCCTTTTTCATTTTTTTTTCCTCTTGCCATCGGAACTGCGTTGAAGAAAGTCCTAGGATGAAGATTTTCCAGAAATTCAATAGTTGTCCACCTTTAAGGACAGTGATCATTTTAAAGCCCAGATTAAGGTCTTATATAGAGCAAAAATCAGGGGATTCAGTGGTTGCATGCTATTAATAACATTTTAGTCACCATAAGGACAGGAAATCTTTCTGCTCAAAACACATCACCTGAAAAAGAGAAAAGAAAATGGGGAAAGAATATTGATCTTATTAAATATCATTGCTAGGTTAGAATTGACACAGTTACATCCATAATGAAATTACATATTAATGCATGTATAGTGTGAATATATTTGATTAGAATGTATTAAGTCTGTTAAGGTGGTTTTTTTTTTTTTTATTTAATCTTGAAAGCTTTTGGAAAGGTGTTTTTTTTTCCCCTCCAAAAAATCCTTGTATAAATCTCAGAGTCAAAGAGGTATTCATGCAATGAGATGTCATTTTACCCCTATATAAAAAAGATAATTTCTTCCATATTTCTGAATACCCTTTTAACCACTATGGGTCATATCTGCACTCAGCAGTGATATGGGACAGAGAGATTGGAAGCGCTGAAGTGAAAAAAAGCCTCGCTCGCCTGGTAGCACTACAAGCCTCAGGACTGGAGATTGATGCCTGTTACCTTATCAACATTGCATGGTACTGTTAGCAGCCCAGGTCCACAATGCATCTCTGCTCCAAGGTGAGAAGAATAGATAACCCTAATAATTCTGAGATGATATAAACTATTTCTTTAGCCTTTCCCTGAGGCAAATCTAGAAGGAAAGTTTGAGGCAAAGGGAGCTGCCCAGTGCTTTCTTTGCAAAGTCTACTTTCTAATACAGTCCTAATAGAAGAGTTACTGCTCACAAGCATGTTGCAGTCCTTCTGGCCATGCTAACTTATTCTGGGAGAATAGATCAACATATCCATCCTTAGCTGCTGCGCCATAAGTTTTTTTCACTCCACTTTCAAATAATGCTCCCAGTATATTTCCTTATGCCTATTTTCTAGGTGAATGAGGCACAAGCCTACCTAGTACCTGTTACTGAAGAAGACCAAAGCACGTATCAGAAAGCTAAGTCAGCAAGAGGCAACAGATTTCAGACTTTACTTACTCGAGCCTCAAAGTCACTACTCATTCCTTTGGAACTTAAAGGATCCTGACTGTTGTGAAACCCAATTTTTTTTTAATAGACAAATATTGACTGTAACTCCTTCTAAATCCAAGCTGCTTCAGAAAAAGCACCGACAGCAAACAAAAAGATCTCTGCTCTTTAGGGAAAGCAAATGGAAGGACTTTGCACTTGGAGATGCAGACTGTACAATAGCTTCTTAGAAGGATATTTACAGTAATAGTCTATATTTATCTTTACATTTAATATGTATAAGAAAACATAAACATAATAAATGATTTCTGTAAAAAGGGAAAAAAAAGAAAAGAGGAATAGGGAATCATTTTTCTATCTTGTTATCTCTCTCTAATAAATGCAACTGCAACATATCGAAAGAAATGCAAAGGTGCAGATTGTACTTGTAAGGTATATACAGTGAAATACTAGCCCTAGTAAAATAAATAGGAAGCCATATTAGTATGACTAGTATTTCAAAAAGTATGTGCTAAATAGTTATACATTATGTACCAAATTGTCAAATGTGCTTTCGAACAGGATTCACAATGAATTCTTCCTTTGCTGTTTGTCTTATTAATCTTATGTTTTTATCCTGTTTCTATAAGGAATCACACTGTTTGTCACTAACAGCAACTTTTGCACTCCCATGAATTTGATTAAAAGTAGGAAGGGCAAACATCAAATTTATGAAGTATTTTAGAGGCTACGTAGATATAGAATGGAACAAAGAGTACATTAGGAGTAATGGTGAAAGGATATAGAAACTAGGCAATTAATAAATTGAGCTTTTGACTGAGCCAAATGCCGACAGCAAGGCTTCAAATGCTTGACATAAACAGAAAATACTATCCCTATAGGGAAATAGTCATGCTACTGCAGCTTCTAAAGAAGTAAAAACCCTCACATTCTCTGATCCTTGAACACTACTATGCTTCTGTCATTCATTCGGTCTAGTAGATACAGCTGCAGTGTTATTCATTCTCATGTACCATTACAGCATCTCCAAAAATCCTTTATGAAAATTTGAAAGAAATTTGACAAAAAAGCACCACAGAAAGCTTGTGTTTTTCTGTCATCTCATTTATTTTAGCTGCTAGGTGATTAAAGTGGATCAGATGTCAATAAATGTATGAGAAATAAAATGCTTATCTTTATATTTCACATACTCATTCTTGCCACTTATAAAATTGGAAGATTCCTATGACTGCCAATAATGATTCATCCACTTTTAAATGAAACACTCTCCATGCATGTCTCATTTGTTAGGCTGCGTACCTGTAAATTCAGTGGCCATTTTGCTTGTATTAAAAAAAATAGCATATTCTTTGATATTATTGCATATTTTGCTGTCATAACCACTGCTGCATGAAAGTAGCAAAGGCTTCCAACATCTCTCTGCTCTGGAGCATGCAAACAGATTGAGAAACCTTATCATCTGCATGTGTTACTGCAGCAGCATTCTCTTTGTTGTCAAACTAAGCTCGGGTCTATTCCCAAAAATTCAAGTCCAAATCTAATTTCTGGCAGAACCCACAGGATCAAATATGTCTCCCTGGCATACATTTGCTGTGTGAAAGCCTCAAAAGGACAATGAATGACAGCCAAACTGATTATCAGTTTCAGCGAGTGAAGGTCAGCAAGTGTAACATCTGCCTTGCTGGCGCTTGCCTACATATTCATGCACAACTTTCCACTCCTGCAGAGGTCACAAAAACTCACTGAATGAAGATCCCACTGGAGCCACCTGCTACCATGGACATGGAGGCAGCTTGTTTTCTTGCCTGTTCAGGCAAATTTTTGGTAGCTGCATGGGTCAAAAATCACTCATCGGAATTTTTGTGATTTTTTTTATTTTGTGATTTTTTTTTCATCATGCAAAGGAGGATGACCGACAAGGCCTATGAATATTTCTTCCATCTTTTACAGTACATGCTGATTCACTGAGCTAAGAAAAATTACTTACAGTTGCATAGTGCCTTTCCCATGAAAAAGCTGCCTCAGGCATTTCGTACTATTATAGAAGAAATGAACCAGCTCATCATTTTGTGTAAATCAATGTTGCTCTGTCACTGGTTAACACAAATTACTTGTCCCAGCACATTTATTAAAACCAAATCTTCAAAATGTCAAATATAAGTCAGAAAATCAAATAATTTTTACAACAAATCTTAAACACTTGCAAATGCAATTTTTCCTCTGCTATGATCTAGGAGAATGACCTGGTCTCCCTACAAATAACTTTAAGAATATTTCTATATATTCACTTTTAAAAGTTTTACTACACATTACACTATTTGAATGAGTCCACTCCCATATGGCACAAGTTGAAAAGAAATATTTTTAGTTCAGAGATATTAAATAAAAATACAGACTAAAGAACACTCTGCAGAAATAAAAGTCTTCTCTGAGAACATTTGGAAACATGAGAGGCATAACATGTAAGCATGACATGTTTCTTAAGATGACAACACTGGATTTATTTCATATTTTGCTTCAGTTTCAAGAATGGTCTTTATAGTTGGGGACTGCCCAGTTTGGAGTATGTTTGGCTGGAAATTGGCTGTGCATTTTGCAGTGTCCTCATTGCACCCAGGGACAAGCAGCCCTTCATATTGTGAAAGATGATCGTGGTTTAAAAACTTAAAAGACTGAAGACATATGTAGGTTTTGCCAGTAGCTTTTCTCTTCCTTGAGTTATCAGCAGCTATGATTCCTCATTTTATTTCATGCTTTTTCAATACTATTGCTCAACAGTAAAATTAGCTGAGATTTTTACTTATCAACACAGGATATAAAGTTTTGTAGGCTTAATAAGGACTCTAAAATAGACTTTAAAATAGATCAGACAGAAAGATATATTTGTAAACCAAAGCTGTATGTTTAACAGATGATTTTCATTCTCAAATTTGATACTTTAGTCAAAAAACAGAGTTACATATAACTGCAGCTGGAGTGTTTGAAAACAGACTACCAAAGACATAAAAATAAGTTATTAGTAGCTGTGTAAAGTAATTCCAGCAAGTTCGGTGGAAAGATCAGTGGATATCCATAGTCATACAACTATGCATATAGTTCAATTCAAGAAGATTTGCCTCAGAAAACAACAAAGTTAAAACTTTGTTTAAACAACATTTCTTTCTCAATTTAATTTTATTTTTTTACAAGAAGTTGATATTTTTGTATATAAATTACTTAAGTACAATACTGCAAAGAGAAATCTAGAAGAGAAACTCCGATATGGTCCTGTCTCCACGTGTTCTAGACAAGCACGGAAACCAGAATTACACGTATTCTTTCTATGCCAAAATATGCAAAACAAAAAAAGAATACTTTTTCTTGCTTACATAATGTTGTAAATTAATAGACACATACACCATTCTGTGAGTACTTCAGCTGAGAATGGAACTATGAGCTTCATTCATTAAGCACAGGTATAACCTTCCACTCATCATTTTCTTATCACACTCCATGAAGTTTACTGAAGACTTTTGTTCGAAGTGAATATACTTCTTTTCTCAATTAATTTTTATCACTCAAATAAATGAGTACTTTAAGTTCATTATTAGATGCCAACTTGTCATTAATGATCATGCCCTTGTCATTGTCCTGGGCTGTATCATAATTAATGTTTACGTTTATTATGGTAAATACTAATTAGTATCTAGATAGTGTGCGCCACTATTGTAACTGCTCATATAAATACTGTCTGGAACTGGCCAGGTGAAAAAACAGCAAAAGAAGGAAGGACAATTACATCAGAACAAGTGACATGGGGAGAAGAGCAAAACATTTTGAAACAGAGTAGAAGGAAAAAAAAAGGGTAAATGACAGGAAGTTAAAGGTCTTACATGAGGAACAAAATATTTATATGTACTGCATGAAACAAAGCACACAAAATTGTTTAGTACTCAGCACTCAGACACCACATATACCTTCAGCTGACCAGCAACTCATCTGTCTGATGTCTTTGCATTTGTTCCTATTCTAAATATCCTGTGTTTGGAGGGGCTGGAAAGTAACTTTCATATAAATAGCTCCTAGGGTGGAAGGATACTGGAGGCAAGATATGGCTGGTCTCATTAGCCATTTGCAGGATTGGAAAAGTGCAGCTTTGGCTTGATTCCACTTCACTCTACCTCTAGTGTGCAACAGAGCTTGCCACTTTAGCTTAATTTGATACCTAGGATGCCAAGATAATTATAACTCGAGCATCTATAAACGTGATTAACATTGAAAAAAAAAGTCTTGATTTATATGCAAAACATATTACAAAATCACTAAATCTAAGACAAATAGGATATTTGATCCCCTTGAGCTGGTCAGCTTTCTGTAGAAAGATGAATTACACGGAGGAAGATTTTCAGCAAAAATCAAAGTTATAATGGAAAAAATCAAATTTGTTTTTTACCTGTTCTCTGTAGAAAAATAAAATATTTTAAGATGTTAGGTTTTGGGTTACACTTTTTGCCTAAATTATGCCTTAGCAGTAGGTTCTAATTAAAAATAAGTCTTCCCATCAGTTTTTGAGAAGAGGAAAAGTTACTGGTACCAACCCTCTTCTTATAAAATAATCCTTTCTCATATCAAGTATAAGCCCTTGGAAATAAGGCATTTTATATATTTCTATATAAATCTTCATTTTTCAATATTACTGAAGATGTGTAACTTCTGAATAACATGAGTAAGAGCATGTAAGATGTACTCTTGAGCACACTGATAAATGAAAAAGTAGAAGAGCTCACTACACTGTTAAATAAGAAAGCACTCTCCCTCATTGCCTGTGAGAAATTGAATAGTCACGGCCATTTACCAACTTTCAAAAAATAGTTCACTTCCTTTATTTAAGATTAGGTTATTAAGTGTTTCTTTCCAGAATAATAACTTCAGGGACCAAATCTCTATATACATCACCTGCAAGACTTCTTTACCTAACAGCTGCTTTTGCTGTAAAATCACACAAACTAAAAATATGATTGTTCACATATTTAACTTTATGACATAAAAAAGCATCTCTTTCTAGGATTTAAAATCTTCCCCGAAAATCATATCATACATTTTTTTATATGCTTCTCTTTATATTCCTTTTTCCTCCTTTAGTCAGAGAAATGCTTGGAGAGCACAGCCCTTCTGGTGTAGACACTCACAGAGGAGCTGTTAGTATGTTCCCAATGTTATGAGACAGACATTCCTGCCTGTGTAATGTTTACTGAGTAAAACATCAAGTCTTATTTGGAGCACACTTCTTATTCTAATCCAGTGAGACATTCATTCATATGCTTAACCTCAAACATTTCAGAGGAGCTAGCGAGGCCACTGGAAGTATATGCTTAAACACTAATTCGTGACAAATGTAAAAGGTGGTAAGGGAATGTGGTGCCGACATAGCAGACAAACATATGCTTCATGCTCTTAGTGGATAGGTTTGGTTTTCCGGGTCGTTTCACTGAATAACATTTTCAGAAATACAGCCTAATTTTGCTCTTAAGTTAGCATGTGGAAGAGAACACACTTACTTTCAGCTAAATAATATATAAGGGAAAATGACTCTAAGCTAAGCATCCTATTAAATCTAATTTCTTGAGTCATTTATATGCAGTTCATGAGGTCAAATAATTTATTTTTTTATGGTTAATTACAACTTTTGAAGGAAACTAAAAGGTCTTCATATTGTGTCTCTGCTAATAATTATCAGTAATGTAATTAAATTCATGTTTAATGCTTATCTAAATTAGCTCATTAGCTTGTATAGATGTTTGAAAAACTCAGAAGACTGAAAAATATTCTGCTTTTATTATATTCTTGATATGGATCTAACAGACTATGCCTATCGTATTCATTACTCTCTGTATACATAGTACTGCATAGAATATCACGTGTCTCAAACCAATTATTATGCAAATCCCAAGATATTCCTGCTTGACACTCCCCAGTGATAATGAAATCTTTTTTGGCTTGAATAATCATTTGGGAGCCATTTATGCATTGAATGAATATTAAAAATTTTGCATACTAAAAAAACTATATTTTTCTTAAATCAGAGAGTAATAAGAAAAAGAGAACACCAAGCAGAAGAATAATTAAAATTTTCTTGTAAATGACTTCTGTTGTCCTGATACTTTTTCTGAACTATATATTATCAAATGTAAAACAAAACTTAGGTCCTGTTTAGTCTGATGTATGCTGTCTCTTTTTCTTATGCTGAGAAACTTGCACTGATTTTAGCAACATTAATCAGAGAGGTAAGTATATCTCATTAGACACATATAGACGCATTTCCTCACAAAGACAGTTGAAGAGAAAATAAAGAGTTGTGATTGTTTGGTTTGGTTTTGATTAGTGTGTATAAAACAACTTATGTTTTATAAAACCTCAAGAGATACATATTTGCATATCAATACATGCTAAAACTTTTACAGAACTGCGCAATCATACATCTATAAAACACTATAAACTGATTAATGGTGTACAGAATGTACTTATTTTCTTTTCTCTCTTCTTTTTGATGTAACTGTACGAATTTATTTAGCAAGACTTCCTGAAGAAAATCAGAACTTCATTCTCATCTCTTGGGACTAAAGTTTCATCTGTATAAGAAACCTAATCCTAACTTTTGTTTCTTTTGATCAGCTGTTTAAAATACACTCATATATTATTTCTAAGTAACATTCTATAATATTTTTTATTTTTTTAACATTCTATGATTTCTTTGCTATTTATCATATACATAGTAACTTCATATCCTAAAATAAATGTGTACTATATTAAAAATAAGTTCATGGTATTCATTAAAACCACAAATTAAAAAGTAATTAAATAGATTTCTGCTGACAAAGCATGGCAACAAATTAATAGAGGAAAGTTTTTTGCTCCAACTTGTCCATAATAAGGAAGACAGTAACTCTATTAATAGTGCTACATTAAAATATCTAGCTGTAAAAATGTTTCCTCATTCAGTACTGCTGACTCATGAGTTTGCTTTTAGATAAGCTTCTAAACTTTTAGCTGCTTAATCTATTTGCTCATTCTGCCCACTGGCTATTTCACAGAGTTATTCATTTCATGAACAAATTTAATAACTTGTAGTCAAATCCTTATCCAAGTAAAAACAATGGCTAAATCTCTTCCTTTCTACTACCACTGGAACCCAGACAGATGGGAGACTGGGTCGAGCAAGGCATGGGGGAGAGACTACGGGGAGCCTGGAAGGAGGGAGACACAAAGGGGCCAAGTGACCTGAGGTGCGAACACATGAGGGGAGGCACCGAGGTGGGTGCAGGCGGCTGGGCAGGTTGTGACTCCTGAGTCCCTTGGCCAATGGGAGAAGGAGAGGGCACCGCGGCCGGGAGATAGGATAAAAGAGAGTCTGCGCCCCCTAGCAACCTGAGAGACCCCACAGGGATAGGCCCGGTGGACTCTCTCTTTATTCGAATAAAGTTTTGGGTCTACCCTGTCTCTTTTTGTGCATTCATTTCTTTACAGTGAGGTTTTTCTGCACAAACAGAAAGAACATATTTTGTTTTTTAAAAAACATTATCCTCACCACCATTATAATCCAAGCATGATCCATATAACTAAGGGGAAACAAATCAAAGGAAGTTATTCATCCATCATAGAGAGGCATTTTATCTTCAATTTCTACGCACTTCAAAGCCAGGGGCTCTCTCAAACTACAGATAATCTAGGTAAAGCTTACTCCCAAGTGGTCATCAAAATTGAGGATCACTCTCCTTGCTGCACAGGTCACTAGCAGCAGAGGTAACAGAATACCACGCCTCTGGCAGACAGGATCTGTCTTTCATCCTTCAGTTTAGATGCAATGGTTATTTCAAGAATTGCTGAACATTCACATGAGTATTTTCTTGCTTTTTCAATTCAAAACAGAATAAATGATAGATTTTAAAAAATTGAAACTTAGAGTCTAGTGATACTTTTCTAAAAAGGATCATATCTGTTCTTCTCATCAAACATTACAGCATTCATGGGATCCACATCTCTCCCCAAAGACTGAGTCTATATATATTTAATTTCCAAGTTCAATTTTCATTTCAAGCAGCTAGGATAGGATTTTTGCATGCCTTCTTTTTTCTATTGGAACAATGTAATCATTTATAGACAGAAATAGTGCATATATGTTATACTTTAGATAAATTATTTCAAGCCCTTCCATTTGTATAGCTATATAACCAGGAAAATGCATAAATAAAAATAATGTATTCTAAAAATAATGTATTCTGATGTAAAGTACATCATCCTGATGCACACATGCATTTTAACAGAAACTGAGAGTGCTGCATTACACCCCTGCATTAGTCGTTTCATAATAGCAAATGAAACCGTTACAGCCTCACAATTCCATCTCCTTTGGGGAGCCCTCCCTGTGCCCTTTCCTTCTGCCTTTAGAGGTGCATTTTGCTGTCTGTTACTCTTGTTGATGATCCTGAGCTCCCCGCAGCCACTAGCTTCCTCGGCTCTGACGTGGAGAACACATCCTGCTGCTATCTCACTCCTTCAGCTTTGACATTTGCACCCACCTCTGTGAGAAGGAGCATCACTGGCATGGCTTGGCCAGACCCAGATATGGTGTATGGGCCAAGGCTCTGTGGGGTCCAAAAGTTTATCTGTGCAGATCACCATAGAGTCTGTCACCCTCCTAGCTCTTCCTCAGTCCAGCCCCAAATCCCACTTCTCAATCTGAAACTTTCCATCAGCTTTTGGGTTTAGAGAATCAATTCCAAATCATTTACTAATTTTCTATTAGAAAAGTATAACCAAATATTTTTCAGTTCAGTATTCAGAGAAAAAAAAAAGATCAACTACAGTCAGTTACCTACATTTTCATTTATTGATTGTAGTGATGTTTAGAAAGTATTGCTTGGCTCATCCATAGAATGAACTCCTGGACTGCAGTTCTTATATCATGATGCCCAAGAGAGTTTTCAGTGCACTATGAGGTGAGCAGTTTGACCATGGTATATATTGCATCATCAGGTACAGTTAAAGATATGTACAAGAGATGCTCAATCTCATGAAATAATGGAGTTTCATTACAATAGAGAAAAAAAATCAATTCATTTTAGTATACTGATACCAATTTTGACCTAACTGAAGAAAAAACACTCTTTGAAAAATTAGTTTCTAGATAAATCTAAATTTCACTACTCAAACACATCCATTACTTTAAACTTAAAGTACAAGTACTTCTTCCATAAATATCTTAATATTTTCTTAAGAAAAATTTATTTTTTACCTCCATCATTATAAAATTCGCTACTTTGACTTATTTTGCTCATTTTTAAAGTATTTAGAATTGCAATTGCCAAAATAGTAGGATATTAAAATATAGTTTTGAGGCTAGCTCCTCTAGCTGGCTTTCAGTTCTGTCAACATTCATGTAAGGATCATTTGTACTGAACTGCCAGAGAACACATCAAAGAACATTTCCTGCTGTTAGCAGCAAGAAAATCTATCTTACTGCAATACTGGAGCCTGGAGCTTACCTGCTGAATGGAATATTTTGTTTTGACTTTCAAAGCTTAATCACCTACTATGTCCTTTCATTGCAGCACAAGACTTAAAATCATTTTTCACTGATGAATATGCAGTAATTTATAGAAATCATTTATTTTCTAACCAGATATAATAAGTACATACAGCTAATAGCAAAAATCTGTTTAAATTAATCTTAAATGTGACTAAAAATAAGATTTTAATCTGCAAATTTTTGTAAGATATCAGAATACCGACTTTTTTAAAAAAATTAGGTGGTTATATATTTTATTCCAGAAAACGAATATTTTTATATGTAAATAGATAAGGGGGAGGGAGAGGGGATGCTATTTTATCCAAATCATAAGCACTTAATTATTAATAAAAAGGCTTAGCATTTTAACAATTTCTGCAAATATGATGCTAGAAAAAAGCTAGAGAATTCAGAAATGTCGCACTGTATGTAGCTAGTGGCTATTTGGCTCTGATTCGGCATATATTAACAGATCCAAAAGATGTGCAGTGATTCATTTGCAATTCAAAACATCTGCATAATAGTATCACTCCATGAAATACAATCTATTATAATAAACTATCCATTCAATAATGACTCTGATAGTTTAGGAGTGTTGATTAATGAATCCTTAACGGCTGAAAAAAATCAAATGGCAATAATTAATCATTTACAGGAACTCTAGGATATATATATATATATAGATTATATATGCATGAATGTGGTCAGGTGTGTGCACATGCGTATTGAAGTGAGTATACCTTCTAACCTTTCTTTAGCAGTAATAGGAATTCACATTTTTGTTTACTCATTTTTGGGAGTAGGACATGTACTAGTAATTCTAATATTGTAGTATAACTCATTCATGTATCTGTATGAATAACATCCCACATAACAAGTACAATAGTCCTTTCAGTAATAGACATGTCAAACAAAACCAGCAGTCTGTTATGGTAACTTTTTTCTACTCACAGATTAATTATTCAGCCTACATTTATATTAAAGATTTCACTATTTTGTTAAAACATGCAGATTTCTATTTGATTTTCAAAATAAGCAATGAGATTTTCACATGAGAAAGAGCACTTACTTCATAGTATTTGCACACTGCAAAATATTTAAAATGGATAGTGTTTATAAAAGGCTATATGTAACATCTGTCTTGCTGGGTATTTGAAATGCAGACACAAGTATTTTCTTTTCAATCTCTGGCAGAGAAAGTGCCATAATCTTACAGTGCACTTTATATGTTATCCTGCCACAAAGAGACAACCTGCTGGGATTAATTGGAAATGCATAGGAAAGCTGCCTTAGCCTAACAACGCTGCTGAGACTGTCACTCTAATGCTAGTAAATCTGGAGCTGATAAAGACAACTCTCAATACTCCACAGGAAAAAAAGAAAAAAAAAATTTTGGATGATACTATAGTCACATATCAAGATAAAAGAATTAGCAGAAATAAGCAGTACTCTTATGGCAGTTTTAAACAGTAAAGAATATGCCTGTAAAAGAAATAGAGTTTTACATAATTAGACTATGATAACTGGGATAAAAATGAAACAAAGTATGTTTTTTTATGGGGATTTTCTTCAATTATTTGAATATCCAAAGCTTTGGAAGCAATTACTTCCTAATGCAAAACAATAATAGAATCATCTGTGAAGTATACATTTCTGGGAAAGTTTTAACACAATATTCAGGAGTCTCTAGGGGCAGAGGAGCAAAATCGTCCCTAAGCAAGCAAACAAAAATGGCATTAGGATAAGAAATATTGAAAGACAAATAGGATTGGGAATTGGATAGAAGGAATATGAGCTAACTCAATGAAAATACATGGGTCAGGAAATACAGAAAAGTGGGGAAAGGGCAATGATTGAGTAAGCATAAAGAGATTGGATTTACCTAAGAAGGACCTTTAGACAACACTTGAACACAGACTTAGGAAAGAAAAGATGGGAAGAAAAACCATCAGCAGGCAAGAAGACTGAGGGCAAAAATCTTGAATAAAGGATAGAGACAAAGAAACTTGGAGAAAAGAGAACAAATTGGAACAGGCTGCCCAGAGAGGTTGTGGAGTCTCCTTCTTCGGAGATCTTTAAAAGCCGCTTGGAGACAGCCCTGAGCCATGTGCTCTAGGTGACCCTGCGTGTGCAGGGGGGTTGGACTAGATGACCTCTGAGGTCCCTTCCAACCTTAAGCATTCTATGCTTATATGATGGATTTACTACTTGTGACCATGGGCTCACAGAATTGGTAAAGCAAGAGAAGTTGATTAAGTTGAGAAGCCAGCCAAGGGGGAGTAGAAACAAAAGAAGCTCAAATAGACAGAGAATCTTGTTTAGAGAGGGTATGTGATCTCAACCATGCAGTCTACTCAAGTAACTAGAATGAAATCCTGAACTTCCCAGATATAAATCTTAATTTTGAGACAGAGGATCCTAGGTTCACGTGCTTAATGTGGATGCATCTGAGCCAGATGGAGGAAAAAACTTATGTTTTTGGATATGGAGGAAGCTGAAGTGCAAACAATGTCTATCCAGCTCTGGACAAGTGAGAACCATGCCTGTGGGATACACCAAGGGGAGAAGCAGTCCCACCTCACAGCCAAGGAGATCTTAGGTGAATACATGATCCTGTGGAAAATCAGTGTGGAGTGTTCATCAAAGGAAATATACATAAAAGGAAAATAGAGTGCAAAAGTTATGAAAACATTTAACACACCATGCAATTTTCAATGCAAGGCATTTTAGCGTTTTTACAAGATTTGAAATGAGATACTATCAGAATATATGCTTAAATTCTTAAATATGCTGCAGCATTGTTTAAGCCAGATATGATTTTCAGCTGTCAACAAATATTTATGAAATACACCAGCTGAGTATATGCAATGCAACAGTAAGAGTTTGTACAGAAAACATCAAACTCCTACTGTTATCAATTTCTCTGTTAGATCAGGTAGCAATCACCTGTACAATGATCTTAGGATGTTCTAGCCATGTAGGCAGTCATTTCTATATTTTTATTTGCTTTTTAAATAGATCTATTAAACTGAATCTTCTCCATAAAATTTAATTAAAAGGTTAAAATAGGTTATACTAAACACTAAGTATACTTTATGCTTAATGTATTGAAAGGTCCCTTCCAACCTTAAGCATTCTATGATTTTATGATTCTACTTCAATGGGACAGCTTTCATGCAGAAAGTTGTTCTTAGGTCTTATTATATACCAATTTTTTTTTCCACTGAGGACTGTTCCAATTCCTTTAATGTCTATACAATACTTCTCTTTGATCCTCACTTACGTAGTTACTTAGAACAATAACAGAAATTTTTGCATATATAGAAACCTTTGTGACATATAGGGAAATATGTTTTATAATTTTAAAAATATGAAAAGAAATACAAAATATTTCATCTTAATTAAACAAATAAAGTAACTGCATGAATCTACCACATAGAGTTATGTTTGAAAGTATTCCAGATTGTTCATTTGAAATGACAGGGTAATACATTTGAGGTCGAAATTGTTTAATATAAGATACAGTATCACAAGTCTGCAGACACACCTTTGTTCCTGAAAATAGGAGGCAATAAGAAAATAAATTTTGAATCTGTCTAAATAATGTTGTTTAATGATTCAAGTTATCTAGAATACTTTCCTATGTATTTTCACTATTTCATGCTAGCTCATTAGTGCTGAAGTGTTATAAACTGACAAATTCTCCGAGCCAATTAATTTATCAGTATTGTTTATTGTAAATAGCAAGCAAGCAGCGCTG